>CM046350.1:16217273-16361410 GCA_025403435.1 Artocarpus heterophyllus
ATAATCACCAAAGTCATAAACGAAGTTGAAATGGAGTTTTAGAGATGTTGTGAGGTTAGTTTTCCTATCTATTTTCACGCTAAACTTTCACTGTAATGTTATGGTATATGTGAGTTTAATGTTATGTGGTTTTATACTTAGTTATGTTTAAAGAATAGTTTTTATAGAATTGTTACCCTTAAACCCTTTTTTAGACCAAAAATCTATATTGCGGGATTTTTTCGAAAGCATAGAAATAAGATTTTGAGAAATTTTCTTTTGAGAATTGTTCATATACATGTTAGGTATTTCTCATAAAAATTTTGGATTCAAATACACTATTTTTGATTTATTTGAGAATTAATGCTAAATATTGTTTATCGTTATTCTTAGACTGTCTTTAAATTTACTAAATTGTTGAGGATGTTTCAAGATGTGTTTGATGTCGTAAAAATTCATGAATGCTTATTTTGTGTGTACTTATTGTCTGCAAAATTTTAATTTCATATGAACGTTAAAAATTAACTTAAAAATATTTTAAAAAAATACATGCTTAGTTGTTTTAGCAAAATTCTAGCAATGTTTTTGTAAATGTTAGAATATTATAAAAATAATTAAAGTGATCCACATATAATAAAAATAAATCTAACAATATATATGGATGTTAAAAACATTGTACTAAAATTTCAGATCAATTGAAATTTTATATGATTTTAAAAAATTCCTTGACAGCTGGTTGCATGTAGGTTATTTCTAGTAACAGTTTGTTTTGTGATTGCTAAAATGTAGAAAAATGTTTATATTAGCTCAAACTTGATGAAATTAAATTTTGTTAAATGTTTAGATGTCTAGTATATCTTGTTAAAATTTCATAGCTATTAGAATTTTGATGGTTTTATAATATTGACTTATTGCATACTGCCCGTACTATATTTACAACAGCTGTATAAAAAAGAAATGTTTATATTGATCCAAAAGTTATGAAATTTAATCTGATGACATGTATAGATGTTCGAAACATAGTATTAAAATTTTAGAGATTGAATTTTGTATGATTCTAGAAAAATTGTTGAGCATTGACTGTCGTACTGAATTTGTGAAACTGTCTAGAATATGATGTTATCTATATACATTTTTCTAAGTGATTAAGCACGGTATTTCTTGTTTCCATGATGATATATGTAATGTTTTGAGTATATTCTTACACTAAGAATATATATTTTTTTAATCATCATGTTAAAATGCTAAAGACTTTTGAGGCACTTAAGTTGTTAGAATGAGAGGAAACCATCCACTTGTAAGAGGTTAAGTAATTTGCTACAAGCTAAATAAGTACATTCTCACCTGCAACATACTGAAAGATTATGAAAAGTTTTGAGAAATATTATGTGTTATTATGTTATTAATGTTTATACATTTCTCTTTCCAAAGACCCCTTTTATGATGGTTTTGAAGAATATTTTTTTCAAATGTTTTCAACATTTGTTTTAGGATGCATAAGATGTTTTCTCAATATATATATATATATATATATATATATATATATATATATATATGTATCACATAATTAAGGCGTTGCACACCCAACGATAAAATTTGTAATGATCGAGAAAATTTCATTAATAAAACGTAATATTTAATTAGGTATAATTAATCAATTTACTCTTAAAAATGTAAATTTTTGTAAAAATTACGATAAAGTATGAATAAACAGCATTGATTGCAAATTTTATGGCAATTGTAATGTAATGTTGGATATGGTAAAATACAGATTTTATGAGTTTAATTACTCAAAAATTTGTAAATAATATCCATAAAATGAATGTTATATCACGATTAATTGTAAAATTGTGATATAAACGAATGAGAGAGTAGAATGTAAATATGACATAGAGATTGTCCAAACCTTAACCTGTGGTAGAAAGGAGGCTGGAGTAGTATAAGAATACTTCTAAGTGAAAATACAGATACGAAAAATATTATGATTGGCCTTCAAAAGTGAACGAAAAGTAAGTCAAATATTTTTATACAGTCTAAGAAAAGAAAGTACATTGATTTGACTACGATAGTATAGGAAAATACTATGTGGTGAAAAATTACACAGTATAAATTTTTAGCTCCACTAAGTGGACACTCCTTGGATTTCTATTGGGCCACATGTCATGAGAGGTGGCCCAATCACCTCATGACACCTAGGGTAACCCACTTGATTACCCCATGAGTCACCCATTTGGATAAGTGAGTAATTAATGTGATTTTATCCAAAATTTCTCTTCCATCTTCTTCCTCTAGCTTTGGCAACCATTGAAGGACCCTCTCAAAAATTTTCTCATGCCCAAAACTTTGCAAAAACAACCTCACTTAAGTTCAAGAGGCAAGATTCAAGGAAATTTTACAAGTTTTAAGGTAAAAACCTAAACTTTTTAAGGTTTTTTAAGGTTTTTCTTGATGAAAAAGAAAGGGAGCTAATCTATGGTGTTTTTGCATGAAAATAGTGTTTAAGAAGGAGTTTCAAAGTGCTTTGGAAAGCTATAAATCAAAAAGTGCTATTTGAGGTAAGTTTTGAAAAATTATTGTGATTTTTGTTTTGAATTTTTTTCCTTTTTGTAGTGCACGGGTCTTGAGCATATTTGGTGAAATATCATGGATACTTGATGTATGATATGTTGATATGGTAAAATTAAGGTTTAAATGTTAAAAAGTGGTATTTTATGTAAAAAGTATTATTTTTGCAATTTTAGTGCTAGTTTTTCAAAAATGATGTTTGGACATGGGAATGATTCAAACAAAGGTTGAAACTATCTATGTAGGAGTAGATTTACAGTTTCAAAACAGGTTTTACAAAAATACCCTAATGACTAAATTGAAAGAAAAAGTTTTCCCTCGAAAGATTTGAAAAAAGCCCAAAAACACCCTTGTATAGTGAGATTTTGAAAAAAGTTAAAACACAAAAGTTGTAGATCTTGATGAAACTTTTAGATATTGTGGACAGTTCGTCGAAAAACTCAACTATTTGTGATTTTTTTATTTTTCAAGAATTTGTTAAAAGTGAAAAAATATTAAAATGGAAAAAATGTCATTTTTCAAAATGATTTAAGGTATGGTACTTTGAGTAAAAATGTTCCTTTTGAAAAATAGGACATTTTGATATAAAGAGATAAACTTTAGTCCCAGGGACAAAATCGTTAAAATTTTCAGTTCAGGAACTAAATCGTAAAGTTTTATGGAAATGGGACATAATTGAGAAATAAGGAGATTTGGCCCACTAGGGTGTTATTTTAAAATTAGTATGTGGTTAATTTTGTAAGAATAACGAAATCGAGTTCGGGTAGGTTAGAGGACCCACAGAGGGTAAAATCGTAATTTTTGCCCAAATAACCTGAACTGCTCTGAAATGGTCCAAATGGAAAAAGAATGATTAGAAAGATTTCCATCATTCGTTAGAAATGATAGGGTAGAGTTACATAGAAGTAAGAAAACCAGTGGTTCTTAGAGTTGTATATAGTGACGCAACTCAATTATTAATTAACGGATGTTTTGTATTGAAACAGTGGAAATTTGCTAATGGCTTTGTAATTGGCCAACAAGATCCTAGGAGTCTAGGAGAAAGGAAATCGAGGTTGAGTTACCCGACATTTGAATCAAGTAAGTACCCTTCTCACCTACAGTATGAAAACGTAGGTATAGGATGTATGTATATGTACACCTGAGTATATATTACGGTGTAAACTTGTGTGTTCGTTATGAGATGAATACCTAAAGGTATAGTATGGATACCTATGAATATATGATTAAAATACTTGAGTGTATAACATATTATGTATTAGTATGTACAATATATTATGTACTTGTGTGTACAATGATGATTACTTGTGTGTATTAAATATTACGTACCCATGTGTACAATGATGAATACCTGTGTGTATATAAAGTAAGTACTTGTGTTCTATGCTATGCAACGAATTTATGTGTCATGGATAACATGTAAATACCACATCATGCATGGTATGTCAACCATAACAAATGAATTAGTAAATATGTTACCAGAAATTTAGAAAAGGGTCGTACTAACTCCTAACTCAATGAAAGTTTAAAGGATATAGTATGGTCACGATGTTACGTAGACCAAAATGAAATTGTGCAATAGTACGAACACTTGGGCCTCAAAAAAGATAAGAAATGATGAAGATAAGGAAAGTTTATAAGAAAGCATAATTGACTGATACATTTATTTGAATGTCCATGTGGGATTTATGGGATTTACTGGGCGTTAGCTCATTAAGTATTTCATGCTATAGGTATTCCGACGAGAAGGTCAGAATAAATCGTAATGATGAGCTAGCGGACGGATGATGTGTACAGATTGGGTATGGTTTCTACCGCAGTATGTTTTCACCGTATTGTATTTTAAGATATTTTGAAAGTAATGTTTGATAAACTATATCGCAAAGGAAAGGTGGTTATGTAAATATAAGTATATGTTTGTGTTTCAAAAGTTGTTAGACCAGTATATGTAAAGTATTAATAAAAAAAAAATCCCTAAATTTTTGCCTTAAAGTAAGTAAGAAAAAGTTTTATCACAGCACGAAAAAGATAGGTTGTGGCAAAATTAGTCCCACAAGATGGACTATCTGTAATGACCGAGGAAACGTCATTAATAAAACCTAATATTTAATTAGGTTTAATTAATGAAATTATTCTTAAAAATATGAAACTTTGTAAAAATAGTAATTTTTGTGGAAATTACAATAAAATATGAATGAGCGGCATTGATTGCAAATTTTATGGCATATGTAATGCAATGGTGGATATTATAAAATACAAATTTTATGAGTTTGATGACTCAAAGATTTGTGCATAATATCTATAAAATGAATTTCATGTCACAATTAATTGTGAAATTGTGATATAAATGAATGAATGATTATACTATAAATAGGACATAGAGGTTGTCCTAACCTTAACCGGGGGTAGAAAGGAGGCCAGAGCATTATAAGAATGCTGCTAAATGAAAACGCAGATACGAAAAATGTTATGATTGGCCTCCAAAAGTAAACGAAAAGTAAGTTAAATATTTTTATACAGTCTAAGGATAGAAGGTACACTGATTTGACCACGACAGTATAGAAAAAATACTGTGTGGTGAAAAATTACACAGTATAAATTTTTAACTCCACAAAGGGGACATTTGCTTGAATTCTATTGGGCCAACAAGCCATGCAATGTGGCCCAATAAGATGAGGACACCTAGTGGTATACTCATGGGTTACCATGAGTCACCAAATGTGATAAGGATGCATTTAAGGCAAAGTTATCACAAAAATTCATTTCCTTTCTTTCCTTCCAAGCTCCGGCAGCCATAACCAACAGCTCTAAAAAAATTTCTCAGCCCCCAAACTTTGCAAAAATACCCCCAAACAAGTTTTACAAGCAAGTACAAGGATTTCCCACAAGTTTTAAGGTAAAATCCTAAACTTTTTAATGAGTTTTCAATGGATTTTTCATGGGTAAAGGGCAAAAATTAATCCATGGTATTTTTGCATGAAATGAAGTCCAAGAAGAAGTTCAAGAAGCCTTTGAAGGCTAGAAATCCAAAAAGTGTTATTTGGGTAAGTTTTAAAGTTTAAAGTTTTGAATTTTGTTTTGATTTTTATTCTTTCAAACCCATGAGGGGTTTTGAGCATGTATTTGATGAAATTTCATGTATATGTGATGAATGGTAAGTTTAAGTTGTGAAACTTTGGTTTTTAGTGCAAATCGGTAATTTTTGAAAAAAGTGTATTTTTATAATTTTGATGTTTGACTTTGCAAAAGTGATGTTTGAGCATGAGAATGTGTTGATTAAGGCATGGAATGGTTTCTGCAGGGGTAGAATTGCAAGTTTGAAACGGATTTTTGTAAAAATGCCATAGGGACTAAATTGAAAAAAAAAGTTCCTTCTCGGCAGATTTGAAAAATAGTCAAAATGCCCATGTACAGTGAGATTTTGGGAAAAGTTAAAACATAAAAGTTGTAGATCTTGATGAAACTGTTAGGCCGCGTGGGCGGTTTGCCTAAAAAATCAATCGTTTGTGAGTTTCTGATTTTTCAAGAATATGTTAAAAGTAAAAAAAGTGTTAAATGACAAAATGTTATTTTTGCAAAATGATTTAAGGCATGGTACCTTAAGTAAAAATGATCCTTGAGAAAAATGGGAAATTTTGATGCAAAGAAGTAAATTTTAGTCCCGGGGGTAAAATCGTCAAAATTTTCAGTGCAAGGACTAAACCGCAAAGTTTTATGAAAATGGGGCATAATTGAGAAATAAAGAGATTTGACCCACTAGGGTGTTATTTTGAAATTAGTATATGGTTATTTTCGCAAGAATAACGAAATCGAGCTTGGGTAGGTTAGTAAACTCACGAAGGGCAAAATCGTCAGTTTTGTCCAAATAACCCGAACCATTTTGAAATATTTCCAATGGAATAAGAAAACGACTAGAAAGGGTTCCCGCGCTTCGTTAGAAACGATAGGGTAAAGTTAGATAAAAATAAGAAAAAAAAACCAGTAGTTTTTAAGGTTGTACATAGTAATACAACTCAATTTATTAACTAACGGATGTTTCGTATCGAAACATAGTGGAATTTGGCTAATGGCTTTGTAATTGGCCAACAGGATCCTAGGAGTCTAGGAGAAGGGAAATCGAGGTTAAGTTGCCCGACATTCGCATCAAGTAAGTACCCTTCCCACCTACAGTATGAAATGTAAGTTTAGAAAGAAATGTATGTATATGTATACCTGTGCGTATAATTAAGTGTAAACTTGTATGTTTGCCATGATATGAATACCTAGGGGTATAGTCATGTATGAATAATTGTGAGCATATTAATGTGTACCAGTGTGTACAAGATGTTACGTACCTGTGAGTACAATAATGAAAATGAGCATGTGTACCATGATTTTGTACCTGTGTGTATAATAATGAAAATGAGCATGTGTATCATGATTTTGTACCTGTGTGTAAAATAATGAAAATGAGCATGTGTATCATGATTTCGAACTTGTATGTACAATGATAAATACTTAAGTATGTATAAAGTAGGTATCTGTGTGTACATTTTATGTTAAGTACCTGTGAGTACATTATGCTATATACCTGTGCGTATATTAATGTGTACCAGTGTGTATAAAAAGTAAGTACCTGTGTGTACTATACTATGCACGAGAATTTATGTTTCATGGATAATATGTGATTATCACTTCATGCATGGTATGTCAACCATAATAAAGGGACTGGTAAATGTATCACCAGAAATTAAGAAAAGTGTCGTACCGACTCCTAATTCAATGGGAGTTTAAAGGATATGTTACGGTCACGGTGTTACGTAGACCTAAATGAAATTGCGCAATGGTACGAACACTTGGGCCCTAATAAAGATAAGAAATGATGAGGATAAAGAAAGTTTATAAGAAAGCATAATTGATTCATGCATTCATATGAATATCCATGTGGGATTTATGGGACTTACTGGGCGTTAGCTCATTAAGTATTTCATGTTGTAGGTATTCCGACGAGAAGGTCAGAATAAGTTCAAATGGTGAGCTGGCGGAGGGGTGGATGATGTGCAGATTGGGTATGGAGTCCGCTGCTGTAATATTTTCCGCTACGTATGTTTAAAGTTATTTTGATATGAAATGTTTAAAAGAAAGATGTTATGAAAGTAAAAGTATTAATTATGTAAATACAAGTATGTGAAAGTATTTTGAGAATTATCAAGTTAATGTAAGTAAATTATTTATTTATGTTTTTTTTTTTAAAAAAATTTCCTAAATTTTTGCCCTAAAGTAAGTAAGAAAGAATTTTATCACAGCCCGAAAAGGCGGGTTGTGACAGTTGGTATCAGAGCGGAAATCTTGTCATCCTATTGCACATCGTCGTCTGCTCCATTGCCATAGCTCAAGTAAGATAGTTTGATTTTAAGTATAAGAATGTTCAGTACTATTTTATATGATACTGTTATGTTAATTACAACAAAAAATATAGTATATGGCGGAGCCGCATCATGATCATGATGTGGAAGCTGATCGAAGAGCCAGCATTGCTTTTCAAGAGGAGATGCCACCGCGGCATTATGGGAGTCGGCAGCCAATGGTGTAGACCGAATGGCTTAGTTGAAGTGATTTTTAACGCTTGTCATATGCCACCGCATCTTCTAGTTTTATTGGCCTCAGGATTATTGATGAGGGAAGCCTTAGTATATGGTTAAGGATTGAACCTGACAAGCAACCACGGGACTGGTAAGGTTCTAGAGGACAAATTCTAGCTAAGTTGCACCGATACCACTAGCAAACGTTATTCCAGTCAAGGTGATCTCGATGTTATGAGCAGATGGGAGACACTGATTGTACCTATGAGTAAGATCGGTATAAGGAAGATACGTAGGCGAACTAGGAGATCATTACATTCTTAAATTTCGCGGTACTATGGTACCATTGATTCCGCCACAATTACCCTTACGGTGCATTTAAGATCTAGTTTGGAGAAATCTTCCCAATGCGGTCCAGCAGCAAATACCGTATCCCCGAAATTACCTTAGTATCCATGATTCTCTTATGGCGGCATTACATGCAGACTATAACGTAGCCGCACCATTAAAAGATCCTCCAGTAGGTATGGATGATGATGATGATGATAATAATGATAACATTGATGAAGAGCCTGTGCCTTTAGAGCCTATAATCGTAAGTGATGATAAGTCGACTGATTCGGATATGGAGGAAGAAGAGGAATCCTAAGGAGGATTTCGAACATAGTGACAAGTCTAAAGTCGAGTTCGACAAAAAAAAAAAATTCATAAGAAAATCTTTGTGTATTATGATGTACATAGATGAGATATTAGTACAGTTTTGGGCCTTGATGCCTTGTAGATGTATGTATCTTGGCTAATGGTGTCCTTCTTGGCAAGAAGGTATATGTAGCCGGAAGTGATAATTGCTCCCGAGGATGATATGAATAGTTATGTATGAAAGGAAAGTATGTATGTATGTATGTTAGTTATGCATGTAATGTTATGGAGAATGTAAAAAGGAAATGAAAGAGGTTTATGAAATGAAATACATGAAAGTGAATGATATGAAATGAAATAAAATGAAATGAAACGAAATGTACGAAAGGAAATGAAATGAAATGTACGAAAGGAAATGAAATGTATAATGCTTATGAAATGAAATGTATGAATGTTTATGAAATGAAATGTATGAATGCTAATGAAATGAAATGTATGAAGGTAAAGGAAATGAAATGTATGTACTAACATGCAGTTATCGATTGGATACTATTAAGTTAATAGTATGTACTAACATAGTAACGAAAATACACGATAGATATATAACGATTAATATCAATGGTTGATATACCAGCTGCTATAGCTGTTCCGGTAGTATCCACTACTGAATTTTATGAAAGATTCCGGAGAATAAAGGCCCTGGAATTTGATAGATCTATAGACCCCTTAGAGGTCGACGATTGGTTTACAAGTATAGAAAGGGTTCTGAAATTTATGGGACTTAGTGACCATGAAAAAGTCCTATGCGCTTTGTTTTCTCTCACTAAAGATGCTAGGAGACAGTGGGAGTCGGTAGAGAGTAAAAAGAATGTAGACAAAATGACAAAGCCAGATTTTGTTGAAGAATTTGACAGGGCTTATTTTAATGTAGAAATCATGGCAGCCCAACAAGAAGAATTTAATAATTTTAAGCAAGGCAATATGTCCGTAGCTGACGCTGTAAAGAGGTTTAATCAGCTAGCACGACTTTGTCCCGGGTTAGTACCTACTGATCGGGAACGAATAAGACGGTTAATGAGAATGTTCAAAACCGACATTGCCCTTGTGGTCGATATTGGAGGGCAAGCTCTCAAGGATGTAGAGGATTGCATCAAACGAGCGACCAAAGCTGAGTTTAGAATTGCCCGTGATAAGGAAGAAAGAGCAAGGATTTTCAAAGCATAGAAGGAGGAGAAAGCTTTAGCCAAGCAAAGTCAAGCTGTACAAGTAAAAGGACAAGAAAGTGTTCCAAGTCAAGGGCCGTCCTAGAATGTTCAAGCGGTACGCAACTGCACTGCTAATAGTAAGAGGAAATGGAACGTGAATAATGCAAAGAATCCAAAAGGTCAACCCCATAAGAGGATTAACGATGTAGGAAACAACAAACCCATTTGCAGTCAATGAGGGAAAAGACATGCAGGGGAATGCAAGGCTAGCACGAACAAGTGCTATATCTATGGGAAAAAAGGGCATTATGCCAGGAATTGTTTTTCTAATTCCCAAAGTCAGAACAGTCATGCTCAGCATAGGTCTCAAGGAAACCAATTGTGTACAGTTCAAGTTCAGGTACAAATTCAAGTCCCTAGTGTTAGTCAAAGGTGACTAGAAGTTTCGAAACCAAGTGGGCGAATTTATGCCTATATGAAGAAGGAACAAGATGTAGGAACCTCATCGGTGGTGACAAGTTAGTTTTCTGTTGCCAGTACTGATGATATATTTTATTTAATTCTAGAGTAATATATTCGTTTGCATCGCTTAAGTTTGCGAAACGAATAGGAAGTAAAAGAGATAGGATAGAGCAAACCTTTAGAATTGCACTACCCTCTGGGGAGGTATTAAGTGCTGATTATTAGTTACGTCATGTATCGATAGTCATATGTGGAAGGGAATTGTATATTGATTTGAGAATAATCGATGTACAAGATTATAACGTCATCCTAGGAACAAATTTCCTAAGAAAATACACGGCTAAGATTAGTCATCGACACCGCAAGGTTACGTTTCAACCTTCCGGAAGTGAGAAGTTTATGTATTTAGGGAAAGTTCCCAAAGCTCCCAAGGCGTTGATTTCAGCATTAAAGGCAAAGAAGATATTGAAAAATGGATGTACCGGTTATCTGATGAATATAATAAGGAAAGATAAAGAAGCTCAGTTAGGACCAGAGAAGGTCCCCATAGTAAAGGAATTTATTGATGTGTTTCCGGACGAGTTGCAGACTTACCACTGGAACGAAAAATTTTGTTTGAAATCGAATTGACGCCCGAAACAGCCACGATTTTTTTTAAGGCACCATATCAAATGACTCCAGGGAAACTCAAGGAACTTCAGGTGCAACTAAAGGAAATATTGGACAAGGGGTTCATCCGACCAAGTTATTCCCCATGGAGAGCACCTATTCTATTTGTTAAGAATAAGGATGGAATGTTACGAATGTGTATTGATTATCGGGAACTAAACAAGGTCACGATTAAGAACAAGTATCTACTCTCAAGGATCGATGATTTGTTTGACCAACTTAAAGGAGCGTCAGTATTCTCAAAGATTGATATACGCTCAGGGCATCATCAACTTCGAGTTAAGGAAAAATATATACCAAAGATGGCGTTCCGAACACGTTATGGGCATTATAAGTTCTACGTCATGCCTTTTTGACTGACCAATGCTCTAGCAGCTCTCATGGATCTCATGAATCGAAGAATACCTCGATAAGTTCATTATTATCTTCATCGATGATATTTTCATATACTCAAGAATGCCAGAGGAACATGAAAAGCACTTGAGGATTGCACTATAATTATTGAGAAGGCATCAATTGTACGCCAAGTTCTCAACATGTAAGTTTTAGCTGGAGAAGGTTCAATTCCACAGACATGTGGTGACACGAGAAGGAGTATTTGTTGATCCTTCTGAAGTTGAGCAATGAATAAATGGCCTACACCGAAAAGTGTGTCAGAAATTAGAAGTTTCCTCGATTTAGCAGGCTACTATCGACGTTTGTAGAAGGATTTTCCTGACTTGCAACACCATTCACTGCACTTACATGAAAAGCAACAAAGTATGAATAGATTAAGAAATGCGAAGAAAGTTTCCAAGGATTAAAAGGGGCGACTTACAAGTACACTAGTACTGACAATACCTGATCCGAACCATGGAACGTTCGTGATCTATAGTGATGCATCAAAAATAAGATTGGGAGCCATCTTTATGCAAAATGAAAAAGTGATTGCTTATGCATCCCAACAGTTAAAGGATTTGATGGAAGCAGGAATAGAGCTAGTCACTAGAAGATTAGCTAATTTGTCCTTTCAATTAACGATCTTAGAGAACTTAAAAGAGCGACAAGAAGCAGATCAGTTGCTACTTAAAGTTAGGAATAAAGTTCTTGAAAACAAAGAGATCAAATTTAGCATCTCAGAAGATGGCATTCTCCTTATAAGGGCAAAATGAAAGGATGTAGATTTAAAGAAGCAAGTATTAGAAGAAACTCATAAAGCACCATATATGGCTCATCCAGGAGCTACTAAAATGTACCAAGATTTGAAAGAACACCATTGGTGGAATGGAATGAAGAATGACGTCGCGAGATTCGTCAGCAAATGCCTTACATGCCAGAAGGTGAAAGGTGAGCATTAACGACCAGCAGACGAATTACAAAAGATTGATATCCCAACGTGGAAATAGAATCAGATAACTATGGACCTGATAACTGGGCTACCCAGAACTACGGGTGGACATGATGCTATAAGGGTAATTATTGATAGATTGACTAAATCAACTTATATCCTAC
This sequence comes from Artocarpus heterophyllus, assembly GCA_025403435.1. Lineage (NCBI taxonomy): Eukaryota > Viridiplantae > Streptophyta > Magnoliopsida > Rosales > Moraceae > Artocarpus > Artocarpus heterophyllus. Next base: position 16,229,845 of record CM046350.1, read on the forward strand.
CCATTAAACTCAGCAGTTCTGCAGAACGACTAGCTGAACTATACGTAACCCAAATAGTTAGATACCACTGAGTTTTGAAGTCTATCATTTTTATCATAATGGTAGATTCACTTCCAAGTTTTGGCGAAGTGTTCATCAAGCAATGAGAATAAAACTGACGCTCAGCACAGCCTTCCACCCATAAACGGACGGTCAATCAAAAAAGGACCATCCAGACTTTAGAGGATACGTTAAGAGCATGTGTGCTAGATTTTAAGAGAGGAAGGGATGAAAAGCTTCCTCTGATTGAATTTGTATACAACAATAGTTATCGAAGCTCCATTGGTATGGTTCCATATGAAGCTCTATATGGAAGGAGATGTAGACCACCTTTACATTGGTACGAAACCCAAGAAAAGGCGTTGTCGACCATAGATTTTGTTAATAGAACAACGTAAGAGGTAAAGTTAATTGGTCAACGAATGAAAATGGCTTTTAGTCGGCAAAAGAGTTATGTTAATCGATGACGGAGACCTTTAAAGTTTCAAGTAGGAGACTTGGTCTTTTGAAAATAATGCCCATGAAAGGAAATTGTAAGATTTGGGAAGAAAGGAAAGCTTAGTCCAAGGTATATTGGACCATTTGAGACCTTGAAACGAATAGATAATGTAGTTTATAAGTTAGCCTTACCCTCTAATCTAGCATTGGTACACAATGTATTCCATGTGTCCGTGCTAAAGAAGTATGTGCTAGACCCTTCACATGTTCTTCAGCCGGAAGAAGTTGACATACATGAGAATCTGTCTTATGGAGAAAAACCAGTTCAAATTCTGGCACAAGAAGAGAAGGAATTAAGGAACAAGAAGATACCTCTCGTCAAAGTTTTATGGCGTAACCAACAAGTAGAAGAAGCAACGTAGGAATGAGAAGATGAAATGAGGAAAGACTACCCCGAATTATTTTGATTTTCGAGGATGAAAATTCTTAAGGGGGGTAGATTGTAATGACCGAGGAAACGTTATTAATAAAACCTAATATTTAATTAGGTTTAATTAATGAAATTATTCTTAAAAATATGAAACTTTGTAAAAATAGTAATTTTTGTGAAAATTACAATAAAATATGAATGAGCGGCATTGATTGCAAATTTTATGGCATATGTAATGCAATGGTGGATATTATAAAATACAAATTTTATGAGTTTGATGACTCAAAGATTTGTGGATAATATTTATAAAATGAATTTCATGTCACAATTAATTGTGAAATTGTGATATAAACGAATGAATGATTATAATATAAATAGGACATAGAGGTTGTCCTAACCTTAACCGGGGTAGAAAGGAGGCCAGAGCAGTACAAGAATACTGCTAAATGAAAACGCAGATACGAAAAATGTTATGATTGGCCTCCAAAAGTAAACGAAAAGTAAGTTAAATATTTTTATACAGTCTAAGGATAGAAGGTACACTGATTTGACCACGACAGTATAGAAAAAATACTGTGTGGTGAAAAATTACACAGTATAAATTTTTAACTCCACAAAGGGGACATTTGCTTGAATTCTATTGGGCCAACAAGCCATGCAATGTGGCCCAATAAGATGAGGACACCTAGTGGTATACTCATGGGTTACCATGAGTCACCAAATGTGATAAGGATGCATTTAAGGCAAAGTTATCACAAAAATTCATTTCCTTTCTTTCCTTCCAAGCTCCGGCAGCCATAACCAACAGCTCTAAAAAAATTTCTTAGCCCCCAAACTTTGCAAAAATATCCCCAAACAAGTTTTACAAGCAAGTACAAGGATTTCCCACAAGTTTTAAGGTAAAATCCTAAACTTTTTAATGAGTTTTCAATGGATTTTTCATGGGTAAAGGGAAAAAATTAATCCATGGTATTTTTGCATGAAAATGAAGTCCAAGAAGAAGTTCAAGAAGCCTTTGAAGGCTAGAAATCCAAAAAGTGTTATTTGGGTAAGTTTTAAAGTTTAAAGTTTTGAATTTTGTTTTGATTTTTATTCTTTCAAACCCATGAGGGGTTTTGAGCATGTATTTGATGAAATTTCATGTATATGTGATGAATGGTAAGTTTAAGTTGTGAAACTTTGGTTTTTAGTGCAAATCGGTAATTTTTGAAAAAAGTATATTTTTGTAATTTTGATGTTTGACTTTGCAAAAGTGATGTTTGAGCATGAGAATGTGTTGATTAAGGCATGGAATGGTTTCTGCAGGGGTAGAAATGCAAGTTTGAAACGGATTTTTGTAAAAATGCCATAGGGACTAAATTGAAAAAAAAAGTTCCTTCTCGGCAGATTTGAAAAATAGTCAAAATGCCCTTGTACAGTGAGATTTTGGGAAAAGTTAAAACATAAAAGTTGTAGATCTTGATGAAACTGTTAGGCCGCGTGGGCGGTTTGCCTAAAAACTCAATCGTTTGTGAGTTTCTGATTTTTCAAGAATATGTTAAAAGTGAAAAAAGTGTTAAATGACAAAAATGTTATTTTTGAAAAATGATTTAAGGCATGGTACCTTAAGTAAAAATGATCATTGAGAAAAATAGGAAATTTTGATGCAAAGAAGTAAATTTTAGTCCCCGGGGGTAAAATCGTCAAAATTTTCAGTGCAAGGACTAAACCACAAAGTTTTATGAAAATGGGGCATAATTGAGAAATAAAGAGATTTGACCCACTAGGGTGTTATTTTGAAATTAGTATATGGTTATTTTCGTAAGAATAACGAAATCGAGCTCGGGTAGGTTAGTAAACTCACGAAGGGCAAAATCGTCAGTTTTGTCCAAATAACCCGAACCGTTTTGAAATGTTTCCAATGGAATAAGAAAACGACTAGAAAGGGTTCCCGCCCTTCGTTAGAAACGATAGGGTAAAGTTAGATAAAAATAAGAAAAAAAATTAGTGATTTTTAGGGTTGTACATAGTAATACAACTCAATTTATTAACTAACGGATGTTTCGTATCGAAACATAGTGGAATTTGGCTAATGGCTTTGTAATTGGCCAACAGGATCCTAGGAGTCTAGGAGAAGGGAAATCGAGGTTAAGTTGCCCGACATTCACATCGAGTAAGTACCCTTCCCACCTACAGTATGAAATGTAGGTTTAGAAAGAAATGTATGTATATGTATACCTGTGCGTATAATTAAGTGTAAACTTGTATGTTTGCCATGATATGAATACCTAGGGGTATAGTCATGTATGAATAATTGTGAGCATATTAATGTGTACCAGTGTGTACAAGATGTTACGTACCTGTGATTACAATAATGAAAATGAGCATGTGTACCATGATTTTGTACCTGTGTGTATAATAATGAAAATGAGCATGTGTATCATGATTTTGTACCTGTGTGTAAAATAATGAAAATGAGCATGTGTATCATGATTTCGAACCTGTATGTACAATGATAAATACTTGAGTATGTATAAAGTAGGTATCTGTGTGTACATTTTATATTAAGTACCTGTGAGTACATTATGCTATATACCTGTGCGTATATTAATGTGTACCAGTGTGTATAAAAAGTAAGTACTTGTGTGTACTATACTATGCACGAGAATTTATGTTTCATGGATAATATGTGATTATCACTTCATGCATGGTATGTCAACCATAATAAAGGGACTGGTAAATGTATCACCAGAAATTAAGAAAAGTGTCATACCGACTCCTAATTCAAGGGGAGTTTAAAGGATATGTTACGGTCACGGTGTTACGTAGACCTAAATGAAATTGCGCAATGGTACGAACACTTGGGCCCTAATAAAGATAAGAAATGATGAGGATAAAGAAAGTTTATAAGAAAGCATAATTGATTCATGCATTCATATGAATATCCATGTGGGATTTATGGGACTTACTAGGCGTTAGCTCATTAAGTATTTCATGCTGTAGGTATTCCGACGAGAAGGTCAGAATAAGTTCAAATGGTGAGCTGGCGGAGGGGTGGATGATGTGCAGATTGGGTATGGAGTCCGCTGCTGTAATGTTTTCCGTTACGTATGTTTAAAGTTATTTTGATATGAAATGTTTAAAAGAAAGATGTTATGAAAGTAAAAGTATTAATTATGTAAATACAAGTATGTGAAAGTATTTTGAGAATTATCAAGTTAATGTAAGTAAATTATTTATTTCTGTTTTTTTTTTTAAAAAAATTTCCTAAATTTTTGCCCTAAAGTAAGTAAGAAAGAGTTTTATCACAGCCCGAAAAAGGCGGATTGTGACACTATCCCTAAGGTGGACTTGTCATGTTTGGTTTGAGATTAGCTATCTCTCTTCTCTCGTGATGGTGTGTCCTAATGATGTTAATGTTAATGGTGCAACGCTAGAGCCCTAAAAGATAAAATAAATGGTTTTAACATGGAAAAAGGAAAAGGGAATATATGTTCTTAAGAAGTGTACTTTATACACTATAATGATTATATCAAAGATTCAATGACTCATGTTTACGTGTAAAGTTTTTATAATGTTTTGTGACAACTCATATGTACTTACAAAGCTAATGCTTATTTAAGTTACATTATGTTGCAAATAAGGGCAAGGCTATAGCTATAGTTGGAGGATGGATGGACGGATATGTGTACAAAGAATGTGGTGTCGGAACACAGAATCATGTTATGAAATAGAATAATAATAATACTTCATTAAATAATAATTCCGCATATTATGAGACCTATTTGATTGTTATGTTTTTACTACTCTCATGAACTCAATATTATGTTGTTGGGTTGTCGAACTTCAGTCTGTAATAATTTATGTGCTGTGATTGGATTACATGTTACACACCTATTATGTTAAGACTAACTATTTCTGTAGGTAGTCGGTTAATCGAATGCCTTGAGTATTCCATCGGGCTAACTAAGGAGGAAAACCGTTCAATGTAAGAAATTATTGAATTTATTTGAAAGTTGTGATTATGTGTAATCCTAGTAGTATATATTTCAAAATAAACTAATTGTTTAAAACTAAAGTTTTATTTAATATGTTCATATGGGGATACACTTAATTAGTTAAAAAAATAGAGCAAAATTCTTGAGTAAATAATTAGACTATACTTATATGTTCAGGTTCTCCTATTAAATAATTTAGAGATAACGATAAAAGTTAATGACTCCTGTGACATCTATTGTAACGCCCCTATATGGGGGTTAACAGTATTTAATGAGATAAAATAAAAATAAATAATAAAAGTAAAACCTTAAAAATAAAATTTGCCCGGGACTTAAATGAAAACTCTCAACTCAAAAATAAAAATATAAACGACAAATAAACCACAGTTTTAATGTAGCACCTTAAATTTAATAATATAAACTGTTGTCATCATCATTTTAACCCTCAACACATTGTAATACAGTCACAGAAAGTAACAATTGATGCTTACATTATCATGAAGAACATTCTTTACAATTGAGCAGTCCCAATGTAATATAGTTACATCGCTTCCTCAACTATATTTCTCGTAGCCACCTCACACTTAGTGAGTCCTGAAAAGATATAAACATAAGGGTATGAGCAACACTATGCTCAGTAGAGAAAGCCATTACTCACCTCTATCATTACCACATTAAAATCTGCATGGTTAGTAAGTCACATCATATTTCAGATTATGAGGTTTATTATGATCACATCTTATGGATACCGTAGTTAATCATTACCAAGTGTCATAATTACACATTTATACAAATATTACCAATCATCATTGTTCCTAGGTATCCATGTTAAATTGAGTATCACTCAACTCATCGAAACCCAAATGGGCGCACTTGATCACCCTATAAACATTCCAAGGGTGTTCCGGTGAGGGGACATCAAGCCCCGAGTCCTCACCAAGTCGATTCCTGTACAGTGTGTTCTGGGACTTTCAACCCAAGGAAGCGTCATCGCCTTCCCCCTATTTTACCTTTTAGGGTATTCATGCCCAAGGACGTAACCGTCGCCCTCTTCATGTCTCACAATTTCTCTATATTGAATCATTATCAATAGAGTTAGTTTTCCTAACCATGCTTCTCAATTTATAACATGTGTCAATTCATTATGTTCCTCGCCGTACAATACAAGACGAGTCCATGTCATAGTTTCATATGTGATAATCATATAATATCAGTTCAACATAGATATATATATATTGCGGCAAAACAATCAATTTTAATTCTATAAAAACCTCACAAAAGATGAGTAATAGAATCCCTACCTTTTAAGCTTATCAACAGTCTCTTAATCCTGGAATCAATTAACGTTAGCTCCATACTCCCTTGATCCTAAGGCGTGCATAAGGACAATTAAAACTAAAGCACAACATACAACTACATTCATAAAATTTATTTTAATTTAATCTTAGAATTTCAAGAAATAACCACTGCCCATAGAGGTATTATAAAGTTTAACAATATAAATTTTCTGTCTAGGGCATATACACTTAGACTTCATACATATGCTCCAAAATAGCAACAAACATATACTTAGGTTTAAAAACGCAAATTTGAATAATCCTTTAGTATAAAAGAAAATTTATAAATGAAAGACTAAATTTGTTCATAAGATTCTAACCTCGGATTATGGTTAGTTGGAAGCTTGAAATGGCTTCAAAACAGGTTCCTTTAGTTCGGTATGACTGAAATTCTTGCTCAAATGGAGGTGATGGTGGCTGATTTTTATGGCTGCCTTGAAGAAGTTCTCTAAGTATTTTGCTTCAGCAAAGAAATAAGAAGAAGAGTGTGGGAACCGTGGAAGAGAAAGGAAGAAAAGATGAAGTCTTTGAAGAGAAGTGATAGAAACAATTATAGAGGAGACATGTTGAAGCATGTCACGGAGGAAATAAAGAAAATGAGGGTCAAGAGTAGTTGGAAAAGATATCCTTATGTCTCATCTAAAGACTTTAACACACATAATGCCAATATGACATTTTTGAGATTTATTAGAAGTTCTAAGGCTTTTTAGTAATCATACTAAATAAATATATGAGAATTTTAGAAAATTTAAAAATATATAAAAATAAATATTATAAAATAAATTTAAATGAAGCAATTTTTTTTATACATTAAAAATTAATTTAATTACCTCAATACCCGTTAGGAGAATAACGGGTGTCACAGCTCTACCCCTCTTAAAGAAATTTCGTCCTCGAAATTTCAATTCTAGCAATACTAGTAAAAATTATGATTCCACTATGATTCCAATTCTGAGTCTAAACCGTTAATGTTGTTTGTCCTCCAAATTTAAGTTATCGTATTTCCACTTATTTACTTGCATAATAAATCTTACTCCTAAATCCCTCAATAAGAGTATTTCTGACAAGTTTCAACTTATAACACCGTATAATAGTCTAAGAATCTGATCAGGCATACATATTGACCATATCATGATTCCGGTCCTTCATTGTCCATGGACTGTGATTTACAATCACATTTAAGGAGATTGCCAGAGAAATTTTATATACTTCATCTTTAGGTTCCTTTTCCTTTTTGAGTAAGGAAAAGTCAAATATATTTGATTTCATACCTCAACTAATAAACTAAAACATAATCATAAAACATATATCACAAACACTTCTATTCAAAACTATACATTAAACTTACTCATAGAGATATTAAACGGAATCTCAGAGTTGCAAACATACCCGACATATTTTTCATTAAACAGCTATCCTCATGACACAAACATTCAATCCAAATAATATACTCATATTTCATGTGGAATATCCCCATAACTGACTCTGGTACTTCCACATAATATTAACAGAATATTACACATTACAAACATGATACGGATACGTTTCGAGAGTACAAGGCACTCCGTATACCAGCTATCCATATCATGCATGCTTAGAGGATACAAAAACATCGATAAACAAAAGATCGGACCTTAAGAAGGATGCGTTTCGAGAGCATCAAGTACTCCGTATCCAGCCATCCCGGCATTAGGCTCAATGAATCTAAAAGATTGAACAACGACGTACCACAAGAAACACAGAATACAAGGCAAACGGTTATTCGTAACACACGAAATACAGACACACATGCCTACATGCCAAAGATAAAACAAAAAGATTACAGATGGAGATTCAAATCAATTGGCCGCTCCCGGCTTTCCCTTTCCCATTCAAGCTTGGATGTTGCAGTGTCGGATTCTGGATGTATTATTTGCATTTTATCTATCAATTCCTCAGCTGTTGAAGCAGTGACAAAGATTTGTCTCTCCGATTCTGTAGTGATGTTTTCTTCCACAGCGTAATCTAGAAATTTCAAAAGACCGTCATAAAAACCCTTTACGTTCAGCAGTCCCAAAGGTTTGGAATAAAAGCCCAACAATTGCCCACAAGCAACTACAAATATTTCCTCAAGAGTACCTAGACCACCAGGTAATGCTATAAAAGCATCAGAATTATAGATTATGTCTTTAAAATTTTTAGGGATACTCCTGACTCCTTCTCCCTTACCTATGGCTTCCTTACAAAGGTTTCCTTCAACTGGAATATGAGGCCAAATTCTTACATCAGTAGCGTCGCTAGACCTAGCTGCTAGTGCCATATTTACCATCATTTTTATACTACCACCCCCATAGATTATGTTAATCTTTTTGCGTGCTAGGACTTGCCCTAAGTGATTTGCAGCTTCTAAATAAGCTTTATCTTTTCCAAAGCTGGAACCACAAAAGACACAGACATTCTTTATTTTCTTCGTGGACTGGGAGGTAGACATATTTGGTTTATAGAAGTGGTTGCTTAATGTCTGCTCCACTTAGACTTCGGGTTCTACATGAGATTTTAAAGATGAGAAATATACAAAAAGGGCTAAAGAGATAGACGAGTAGGTAATGAAAAGGTAATCCAAAGATTTAAACAAAATCTTGTGCGGATAAGAAAGTAAGATAAGGTGATTGATAGTTTACAGAAAATCTGATTCACTTTTTGAAAAAGATTAGACTCTAATTGTATAACTTTTGACAATTGAGAACAATTTGACAGAAGACCCTCTTGACACAACTGTAGACTTTTTGACAAATATACACCAAGTCTAGAAATTTAATATAAACGACAAACACTGTAGAACTTTTGAAATTTGAGACACAAATCTTGAAATATCTGGATAAGTTTTTCAAAATTCAAACATATTACTGTACCGTATGTAACGTGTCTGATAAGATAATATATTTTATTATATATATATTTAAGAAAATCATAAATTAAATAAGATATTAACACTTACTGTATCAATCTAATAATCACAATTATTTCAAACACAAAAGCAAATATTATGAGTAAAAGAAAAACACAAACTGTTGAACATCAGCTAAAACTGCTTCAAATAAGTAAAGACTAAATAACCTTTATAGAGCGATGACTTATTCCCCATCCAGTTTTCTTATGGCTTGGCAAACAGGATCTAGAAATACCATATTCCTGAGGCGTTGTCTTTCTGTATAAAATTTAGGCCAGAGTTTAAAAATAGCTCCTTGAACATATCCACTAGGGTGACCGTGAAGAGGAGGATGGATGCTATCCAAGTTCTCCTTTGAAAGTCCATCCCTACAAAACCTTATTTTATCCTCTCTATTCGTAGACATATAACCAGGTGAAGTACATTTACCGTTACAATTTTGTCTTCCACATTTGTTACAAGTGACCACGATGGCACGAGCTCTTCTTTTCATTGCACTACGACTGGTACCTGTTCCTGGTAAACCGACATCTTGACTAAAGTCACTCGGACGGATCTTCCCCTCTATCAACATTCTCACATCACAAGGGATGCCAAAACGCATAAGAATCCACAACCGAGTAATTCTAGCTTTGTATTTCTTTTTGAGAATCTTTTGGGAGAGTGATGGGAAATACTTTCTCAGATGTTGGTACTTTGGGTCCATGATGAGATGAAAGAAGAGTAAATAGAAAGGAAAAATTAAGATAGTAAATTGCAGAATCCTAGAATTCCTTCTTCTTTTGGAGGAAAAGAAGAATTTTTAATGAAAAAGAAGAGGATTTACGATTTAGAGAGAGTAACAAATTAAGAGAGAAAAAGTGAACTCGGAGAAATAAGCTCCTATGCACAGTAAACGTATATATAAACAATGATTAAACCACTGTATATGACACGTATAGAGACCACGTGGGAGAGACAGTGTGAATCAAACTGATTTAAGATTTAAACTAGGCCCAAATGTTCTAAGTTGAAAATGGTCAGGTTGTTTCGGGCCTTAACACATTTGGAACGAGTTAAATAACAAACATAAAATTGAAAACCAATTCGTATGAATCTTAAACCCAATTCAAAGCCCACTATAGATAAAGTTAACTATGAACAACAAATCTAATTTAACGACAACAAGGATCTTCCTGAATGATATTTAAAATCATTTCATAACAACACAATCTTCCAGCAACTCAAATAATTTTGTTTTAATCAAAACCTTATTGAACAATGCATACACCCATATGTTATTCCTAATACTCAACATCTATCAATGGATTCATCATCATTACTACCAAGGGTTTAGAATGTGACTAACCTTGAAATCAATATGATTTACGTCTTTCAACGTAGACCATATCAATGAACAAAGACACTTGATGTTACTACTTAAGAACATCTACAATCCCCACAATTCTACTTATACAATATATAATTTCCTCATATAACAAAACCTTAGGTAACCAAAAGATTCACTGATACACTTAAATACAATGTACGTAATGAAATATTCCAATTTTGAGATTCATGCATTCTAGACTTTACACAGTCTCAACAGACCAAAAGTCTAACATTTATCTCTCTCAAGATTCAATACCATGATTCCCAACTTATATCATATTCCTCAAATAAATAGAACTTTCAAGAAAAGTTATTGACACTTATGTGCTCCATCGAATCCACACATAATCATTACTTAGGTTTGAATCAATTACGAAAAATTTGGCATATCTATGTCAAACTTTAAAATCAATAAGTCAAGCCTTATATTTCTTATTGTTTTTCACGAGACAAAAGGCTCTTAAATCCTCGTATCTACACGAATTTCTCATCGTTTATACAAATTAGATATGCTTATAGATCCTAATATTATACGAATCTCTCATAAGCATTCTACTTATAAACTCATTCCATATAATTATCATTCCCTCATAACTATTAATACTTTCCTTCTATGTAATTATTATACTCATATAACCATTAGTATTTTCATTTTATGGCCTTTCCATGTTACATCCTTCTAGACTGTATAAATCAATGTGAAGGTTCATTTTGATGATGACAATAAAAATTCAGCTTCAAAACCATCTCAAAAATATATTTTTTTAAAGTGGTGCTACACTCCCTAGGTTAACCGAACCTAGGCTCTGATACCAAAAATTCTGTAACGCCCCTATATGGGGGTTAACAGTTTTTAATGAGATAAAATAAAAATAAATAATAAAAGTAAAACCTTAAAAATAAAATTTGCCCGGGACTTAAATGAAAACTCTCAACTCAAAAATAAAAATATAAACGACAAATAAACCACAGTTTTAATGTAGCACCTTAAATTTAATAATATAAACTGTTGTCATCATCATTTTAACCCTCAACACATTGTAATACAGTCACAGAAAGTAACAATTGATGCTTACATTATCATGAAGAACATTCTTTACAATTGAGCAGTCCCAATGTAATATAGTTACATCGCTTCCTCAACTATATTTCTCGTAGCCACCTCACACTTAGTGAGTCCTGAAAAGATATAAACATAAGGGTATGAGCAACACTATGCTCAGTAGAGAAAGCCATTACTCACCTCTATCATTACCACATTAAAATCTGCATGGTTAGTAAGTCACATCATATTTCAGATTATGAGGTTTATTATGATCACATCTTATGGATACCGTAGTTAATCATTACCAAGTGTCATAATTACACATTTATACAAATATTACCAATCATCATTGTTCCTAGGTATCCATGTTAAATTGAGTATCACTCAACTCATCGAAACCCAAATGGGCGCACTTGATCACCCTATAAACATTCCAAGGGTGTTCCGGTGAGGGGACATCAAGCCCCGAGTCCTCACCAAGTCGATTCCTGTACAGTGTGTTCTGGGACTTTCAACCCAAGGAAGCGTCATCGCCTTCCCCCTATTTTACCTTTTAGGGTATTCATGCCCAAGGACGTAACCGTCGCCCTCTTCATGTCTCACAATTTCTCTATATTGAATCATTATCAATAGAGTTAGTTTTCCTAACCATGCTTCTCAATTTATAACATGTGTCAATTCATTATGTTCCTCGCCGTACAATACAAGACGAGTCCATGTCATAGTTTCATATGTGATAATCATATAATATCAGTTCAACATAGATATATATATATTGCGGCAAAACAATCAATTTTAATTCTATAAAAACCTCACAAAAGATGAGTAATAGAATCCCTACCTTTTAAGCTTATCAACAGTCTCTTAATCCTGGAATCAATTAACGTTAGCTCCATACTCCCTTGATCCTAAGGCGTGCATAAGGACAATTAAAACTAAAGCACAACATACAACTACATTCATAAAATTTATTTTAATTTAATCTTAGAATTTCAAGAAATAACCACTGCCCATAGAGGTATTATAAAGTTTAACAATATAAATTTTCTGTCTAGGGCATATACACTTAGACTTCATACATATGCTCCAAAATAGCAACAAACATATACTTAGGTTTAAGAACGCAAATTTGAATAATCCTTTAGTATAAAAGAAAATTTATAAATGAAAGACTAAATTTGTTCATAAGATTCTAACCTCGGATTATGGTTAGTTGGAAGCTTGAAATGGCTTCAAAACAGGTTCCTTTAGTTCGGTATGACTGAAATTCTTGCTCAAATGGAGGTGATGGTGGCTGATTTTTATGGCTGCCTTGAAGAAGTTCTCTAAGTATTTTGCTTCAGCAAAGAAATAAGAAGAAGAGTGTGGGAACCGTGGAAGAGAAAGGAAGAAAAGATGAAGTCTTTGAAGAGAAGTGATAGAAACAATTATAGAGGAGACATGTTGAAGCATGTCACGGAGGAAATAAAGAAAATGAGGGTCAAGAGTAGTTGGAAAAGATATCCTTATGTCTCATCTAAAGACTTTAACACACATAATGCCAATATGACATTTTTGAGATTTATTAGAAGTTCTAAGGCTTTTTAGTAATCATACTAAATAAATATATGAGAATTTTAGAAAATTTAAAAATATATAAAAATAAATATTATAAAATAAATTTAAATGAAGCAATTTTTTTTTATACATTAAAAATTAATTTAATTACCTCAATACCCGTTAGGAGAATAACGGGTGTCACATCTATAAAGGAGCATTACAGTCCATTTTTGAAACTCGATGTATGTTTCTTCCTCTCAAGTGTTTCATTCGAGTTTATTAGTGGATCAAATTGTTTATTGGGGTCTTGGTTTTCAATAGTTTGTTTTCTCGTACAACTAGAGTTTTTTGTTTACTTTCTTCATTTTTTGTACATTGAAAATGTGAAAATTGGGATTTTTTTAGGAAAATAGCTAATAGATACTAGACCATACATTTTATACATTCATGCCATCGAACTACATTTGTCATTCACAATATGGAATTGAAACCCACGTCATTTTAAAAAAAACTTAATGATTTTTCCTTTATTTGTTTTAATGTAAAAAGAAGAACCAAGTAATTTTGATTTTATGGGTGTTTGGCAAAGTAGTTAGAACTGTTGATTTGAATTGTTTTTACTGTAACATGTGAGAGCTTTATATTGTAACGATGTTTTTATTATTACTGTAACATATAAGAGTTTTGCACTGTTTGTAACTAAAAAAGTAGTTTATATCATTTTTGTCAAACATTCTTTTGATCAGGCGACAAGAAATTTCAAAGGTGGTTGCATAATGGAGCCGTCTTATACCTAGCTAGTGGTTACCACTTACCACAGGATTTTGGATTTGACCTATGGTCCTTGTAGTGCTGCATTAAAGTCTCTTCTCAAAGAGATGAATTCTCAACCACTGTACAATAATATGGCAGTATAATTATGGGAAATTATAGTTAATAGCCCAATTTTAAATATCTATAGTAGTAAATAGCATATTTGCTACAGTGGTATCGTAATTTCAAAGGAATATTTGTATGAGCAAAAGGTGGGTAATATAATGTAATTAGAAAAATCAGTAAACATTGATAAGATGTATATAATTTTAGATTTTGAGGGAGTTAATTAGGTAAAACTCAGATATAAATATTTGATCATGTGAAAATCCGAGATTTGTTAAACAACCACCTCACCTCTAAACCTTTTTTTTTTTTTTTTTCGTGTGCTTTTGCGCCTTTATCTTTGACTGCATAGGCAAATATACCCTTCAAGAAAAATTTCAATACTTTATAAAGTACTGCAGATTATTCTAGGGGTGACAATAGGAAAAGAAATACGTATCAAATTCATGTGAAATAAACACTTTTGTCTAAATTTAAACCAACTCCTGCAATTTTTCAATTTTAACACTTGAAAAACTTTGAAACACTTTGTAAAATTTAAGATATAATTTATCAAAATTAATAGGTTGTTTGATATGAGTTCAAAGAAAAAACTGTAGCATATGAAAGCTTTATACTGTAACAAACTTTTATTTAATACCATAGAATGCAAGATCTTTACACTATTTGAGTTTCAGTTCAAACTAAGGTTGTCAGACATAACGTAAAATTTTATAGAATAACTTTATAGTATATTTAAAAACACCTGTTTAGTTAAACTTATTGCAATTAAAATTGATTTTGTCTTTCATATAATTTAAATTTGTTAAAGTCATATCGACGATCTCTTAAGGCCCGTTTGTTTGGCGTATCAAGTTAACTCTTTGTACTCTGAGTCTAAAGAATCCTTTGGATAAATGTTTGCTTCCCTTAAAATTCAAATCAAATGAATCATTTAAATCTAAGTTTTTAGAGTTCTATCCCCCTTAAACTTTTTGGACTCGAATCAGTTTGCTACAGTAAAATCTTATATTCTTTGTCTTATATTTATAAAAAAATCATAACTTTTTCATTTGACATTCGATTGAGACGATTAAAAATAAATTAAGATTTATATTGCATATATTATTTAATATCATTAACATTAAAATTTTATTAGATTTGTTAATTAATAAAAAAAAATTGCACTATCTATCTAAACAAAAATTTAAATTATTATATATTCGGATAATATTTTAAATATACATTCAAACATCAATTCAAATATTAATTAAAATCATATACTTTAAATTAAAATAATTTAAATCAAAATAGTTCAAACCATTTACCTAAATAATTTTTAAAATATCGATAAAAGGACGTGTCAAACACACTGTACCTATCATAAAACTCTCCAAAAAATATCCAAAGTTCCAATCCAAGTCAAATTAAAACCCAATCCCCATCCTATCTCCCTCATTACTTCCACTTTTGGCCCCCCCTCAGGCCAGGACAAGCCAGGCCATTCAATTATTCGATATCAATTCTTGCGCCCAAAAAAAAAAAAGTAAACAAAAAAACCCACCCAATTCTCACCGAACCATCTCTTCACAACGCACCTTTCCCCACCGACCCTGCAACATTTCCTCCCATTATTCATATTTTCTCCACTCCACCCTTCCACTTCACTCCGCTCTCTCCGCTCGTGTCTTAGACTCTCCCCACGTGGCACGGTTCTAAGTTGACAGTTCAGGCGCTTTTCCAACACATCGCATGGATTCGCGTGCCCGAATCTGAAGGGAGTAAGAGAAGGGTCGCATGGAGAGCCCTCGACTTTTACGCGGGTGCTGTCGTCTGACAGACTGCTCTCGATCAGCCTTTCATCGTACTTTAGTCACGTCAATCATCTTCACGCGCCCGAACGCGATCTTTTGTACTTACGGGCCTTTTTTTTGTCTTTCTCTGCCGAGCTGATCACCGTCGGATGATCATTCTGATCGAGGGCGTTTTCGTAAATCTGGTGTAACGTGTCACAGCTAGATAAAAGAGAGAGGGTGCAGGTATTTATCGTGAGGTCCTCAAAAGACTCGCTCTCTCTTCTCTCTCTCTCTCTCTCTCATCCCAATATCTGGATGACACGTGGCGGACTGAGTGGTGGGGAGGACCCAGTTTGAAGAGTTGCCAAAAAGAACAAGACCGGCCTTTGTCGTAACAGGGCGTTTGTCGGCTACGTATAAGGTGTTACATCCGAGTTGAGACTCGTACGGTTAAGAACGGCTCCAACTGAATTTAAGCGTCAGAAACTGGACTCTCTCTCTCTCTCTCTCTCTCTCTCTAATAGAGTCTAAGCCTAGCTATAACACTCATGTTCGTGTATGATAGAGTACACTGTATCATCTCGTGGAGCCTTTTTGACAAAAATTAAGTTCGACTGTACTATTTTTTTTTCCTCTAGGTTTCATTATTTGTTTGCGTCTTTGTGTAATGTCTTGAAATGATGAAACAAAGGTCCATTCAGATAAATAATTTGAACTGTTCTATGTTTCTCGCTTTGCTTGACGTAGACGTATCGTATATAGTTGTGTAAATAGTTTTTTTTTTCCTCTTTTTTTTGCGTGTTTGGGAGAAGGTTCAGAACTTATAGCTCTCATGTGCTGCGAACAAGATAAAGCAAAAATGAACAACAATATTAAACTCTCACACGCTATAATATTTGAAGTTTAAACTCTTGATGCATTTGGTTATGGTTGTAGAATGGTAATAAAAATGGTAGTAGAATAGAATGGAAAAAAAAAGTTGATTCATTTATTTGGTTGTAATTTTACGAATATTATGAATATAATATATAAATTGTAATATAATATAATAAAACTATAATTATATAATATATTATATAATGACGATATAGAATATAATAATATTATGATAATAGTTAATATATAAAATATTATAAAATGTAATTATAATATTATAGTTATTTTCAATAATTGTATTGTTATTGTTGTAATATATAAATATAAAATAGAATATCACATAAAAAATAGTAATATTCAAGTATATCTAATCATAATATTACAAATAGATTTATTATACAAATATAATGATATGTTATATTATATTTTAATAATTATAGATACATTATAACTACAACTATAATTATGTAATTTATTATGTAGTCATAGCTTATAACACAATTTAATAGATAATAATATTGGAATTACAAGATATAATTACAATATAATACATTATGATATTATAGTAATTATATTGTAATTATTAATATACTTATAATATTCGTGGGTAATTATGGAAAAAAAAGATGAAAATAGCTTGGATTGGCTATTCTTCTTATTCGAGGAAGGAATGATGATTCACCCACTGGATGAAAAAGCCATTCCATTTTGAATTTTGAATGACTAATCTTTTTCTAAAAACCAACCAAATATCAGAGTGCAACTTCATTCCTTTTCTGTCCATTCCTTCCCCCAATCAAACCCAACCTGAGTTCAAACTATGCTTTTTTTTTTTTAGTAGTATATTTTAGCCTTTTGAGGTATATTCCTTTTTGTTGAAGTTAGCTTTTTTTATTTTTTATTTTTACAGAAAATATTAACAATGATTGGATTAAGGGAAATAAAAATAGATTACTTTTAGGGCAAGGAAAATAAGAATCTGAGAGGAGAAAAAGGGAAAATGCACACTGTACTTTGTAGCCGGTCCATCCAGTTGAACTAAAACCCATCTACATTTTTTTCCCTGGTACAGTCCAATAGACCCTGTTGTCGTGCCCAAATGGCTCTTTGCATCATATGAAGCTAAGCCCTGAATCTCCAATCGGCCTGGCCCATTTGGGAAAAAGTAGTGTTTTTTGGAGGATTTAAGTAAAAAAATAACAGTTTTTTTGGCTTGCAAGTGAAGATGAATTAAATTGTTTTATCAACAAAATGAGATGAAGCAATTCCATTCAGGACTTATTAACTGTTGATCACTTATGTGGTGGGGCCTAGTTGAAACCCAGATACCGGATTGGCATATTCCACCAACTGTACGGTGCTTTTTTATTCAACAAAGATTCATTAATAAGAGGAAAAGAAAATCCCTAAAAACATTTTCAACAATTTGCGATTCACAAGCACAAGGGAAGCGCGTTGTAAAGAACTCAATTACATCACATGGTCATTGACAATGTACGAGACAATTAATATGTGTAAAAGACATTATAAAGTGAATGTCAGTTCATAATGTGAGATCGTATAGCCTTTCAAGATCTATATAGGCAAGTATTTAAAAAAAAAAAAAAAAAAACGACGGGTCACATTTTGGAAGCAAACATAAAGAATAAAAACCGTGATTGCCTAAACAAACGACATGAAGAAAGACAACCAAAAAGGACATTAGAAAAACGACAACGATCGACCATGAAACGACATCTAAATATTAAACCACATAGAGAGTTGGCTGCATGAACAACGGAAAGGGAATGAGAGGATAAACGATATGGAAAAAAGAAAACGACAGCAGAGGAAACTGCATGAATAACTGAAAAGACAAACGACATAAACAGGAAAAAAAAAAGTGCTATAATATGCTAAACAACTGAGTGATAATAGATATGGTGGCCTACAACGACAAAATTATTAGCAAAACACCAGAAAAATCAAGGACGACAAGGATGACATCACAGATAAAAGATAAACCGCAAAAAGAGTAAACGCCGACAGCGTAAACGACATCAAATATTCAAAGGGGTGAATGAGAAAATAACAAACGACAAGAGCTAAAGAAAAAACGACATGAACAGGGAAAACTACAATAATACGGGAAAAGGACAACAGAATGATAAGCGATGTGAAAATTAACAAGGATGGAAATATGAAAGCCGACAAGTAAACCAACAAGAAAAAATAGTTGAGAATTAAACGATACAAAGAGCAAAAATTCCAAAAGGATTAGAGGAAACATGGATAGGGAAAACGACAACAGTAGAGATACGACAACGAAGTGATAAATTAAAAGAATCTTTAAAACTTCAAAAACAAAGAACAACATCCAGCTTGAAAACGACATTACGATGATGAACGACAAGAGAAAAAACAACAACAAAGGGGAACGACATAAACATCTAACATGAACAGAGCAAACGACAGTAACATTTCCTAAATTTCTAATCTCTAAAAAACAGCATGACGAAAGATGCGTCCGGTACCCTTACACAGTTGACTTGTACATTTGGACGAAGAAGGAATGGATAATAAACTGAAGTGGTATATTCCACCGTAGCCTATATTGAAATATATATGTATATGATCAATGAGATCATAACTGTCAGACATCTGATTTCTATCAACCTTGAAAGAAAAACTCTTTTTAGCACGCGGGTGAGGCCACCCCTGTGTGGGGCCCGGGCTCTGGCAAGACGCTAAATAGAGTTGGTCAGCTTGAAAGCTCAAAGTAATACATTGTCGCTGATTAACCAAATCCCAGCGATGCCAATGGTTGGTAATTGAGAAATACATGTCCGAATTAAAACAGGAGTTCTGAAGTATGGTACACAAAATTTTGCGAAAATAAAAGAGCGAAAGAATCAAACTCCCGAAAGCATCAGAGCAAAAAAAAGCCTCTCAAATGTATGATTCTTGGCAGGATCAGTTTCCAGCTTGGCATATTCCATAATGGAGTATGTAGGCCTTTGCTTAATATTATTTTAGTAGTTTTCTGTGCGTGCATGCACCATTATGGTGATCTTGTTATATGTATATTTTTTCTTGTTAACTAATTCTGTCACGACCCGGAAGATCAGGCTGTGACACGGAGGATTAGTTTGAAAGATAATTTGAATTTGAATAAAAAGTTAAGAAAAATTTAAACTTGTTTTCCTTTTTGTCTTCAAAATAGTGATTTAAATGAACAAAGGTTTCTAAATAACTTTCAAATCAAGTCTCCACATTTAATGTTTGAAAAATGATTTTTGACTGTTTTATAAAATGACAATTTTTCCCTTGGACAGTTTAAGACTTAGTATGTCGCAGTATAGCACTAAATTAGTCCCATATAACCCACAGATATAATTATACATACAGTAGTCATCAAACCACAATCCAACATATTAAATATTACATATCGAAATGAAAAACGAGAAGTTTAGATTATATTACATGCCTTCAACTAAAATACAAATAAAACCGAAAAGATAAAACACCAATCTAATATGAGGTCTAACACAGCCTCAAAACAACTATCGTCCGGCCCTACTCCAAGTCATTCTTAATTTCACCTGGATGAGTTAAAATAATAGGAAAAATGAGTGAAAGGCCCATTAGGATTTATTTTATTAATATTAGAATTTTTGAATAAAAGATTTAAAATTCGTAAGAAACTCTAGATGTCGATTTAACACTAATTTTCTATTGCAATCCTTTTTATATATTCTATATATATGAACATATCATATATGATTTGTCTTCCAATCAACCACACATGGAGTGCCTCAGCCAAGGTTTAGGATTCTACCTACAAGGTTATATCATTCATAACTTGTCCTTTAAGGCTCTCTTTTCGCACATCTATTGTCTATAGTTGTTTATACTCTACGATATCGTTTTAAAATAATCAACGCTCAGAATTTATGATTCTGATTAAAAATCTCATTTGACATCTGTTTTTCCTCTAATGTCAAATTATGAATATTTATTTATGTATACTTTTTCTCAAATCATCTACTAAGAAAATTCACTCTCATAAACTAAGTTGTAATTAAAAACATTCTATTCATAAACCATTTATTTTCACATCCAAAACTAATTCAACTCAAGGCTACCAAGGAATGGATAAAAAGATCTTGACACGCACATAAAGTGGGATGGTAATGTGGAGGTTTAATTAAAATAGTTAATTAATATGAATTATATACATAAAAAAATTTTCCTTATATTTTTAAAACATTTTTAGAAAAAGTTAGCAGTATGACAAATTAAACTCAAGTAGATACGAGTTTAATGTTTAAACATGGCAGAATGACCATCACTAAATTAACCTCATAATTAATTTAAAAACTTAAAATCTGCCAAATGTTGTCTGAGTCCCATCTAACATGACAACTGTGCACACATAGTACAGACATAAAAGAAATACAACCAAACTATTGACTAACAAAACAAAATCAAAGAGCATGATTAAAGTCTAATTATTACTTGCCTTGACAAAAACATATAACTAAATGATTCACGAACTCTACGAGTAAAACAACAACACTTTAATCAGCTACATACTATAAACCATCGAGAAGAGGAAAAGTAAAACAGTAAAAATCATGAGCGATAGACTCAGTTGAACTTGAATTCTAAAACATCTTTTTATAAAGTAAAATAAATAATTCAAGTAAAATTTAAAGGAATAATAAATAAGTTTTATGTTTACCGTTCATGCCATGTGATTTTTCGCAAACCATATATTAATATCTACTGTGTACAAAGCTTAATATAATCATTACCATAATGGCTCGGACTGGGTTTCAGGACCTGACCCCTTGGTCGTCCTTTGCATAACCTGATTTTTATGGCATCATGCATTTGAAGCTCAACCAATCGGGGATCTTAGGCTGATTAGTATTTGGAAATCAATTTAGTTATTTTTATCTCACTTGGTATCCTAATACCGAGATTTCAGTATATATTTAATATCATTTATTCTATATTCACATATTCAAAACATTTGGAAAAATTTATGTATGATTCAATTTTTAAAAATATTTTAAAAGTACGAGATGTGGCCAAAACACTGTTTAAGATCATGACTATTAAGAAAGGGGTTTAGAGTCCTATCTCGACCACTAATACCGAACACCTCCACTCGGCAAATCCCGTTTCACTAAACGTTAGCTCTAAGGGACATTGAGCAATCTTAGATGTAGACTCAACTTATTAATGTCAAAACTTAGACATATTATATTAGTATGTGATTTCATGGTTTCTTAGCATGTCTTTTCTAATTATAATACTTCATTTATTTATGTGTTAATTAATCACACTTTAAAATACATCAGCAATGATTTATGATCAGTAAAACCAGTGAAAACGCACTTAAAATTCTATTTGGAACAAAAAGGGGTTTGGGTGGCCTAAATTTGGGTTGTCTAGTGTAGTGCCATAGACTGGGGTGCACTATTCATGATCAACTGCATGTCTCACAGTGGCGGGGTCGACTGCATTACACTAATCATAGTCAACTATAGAGTCACAATCATAAGTGCTCTATTTCGAGCTCCCGAACTCAAATCGAGTTCAAACCTTTCCAAACCAGTTTTAATGCTTCTAAAACATGTTCTAAAAGTTCATAAACATTGTACGAATCATGTAATCTCATTCACATTTACATACAACTCAGTTTCATCATTATTATATTTATTTTGAAAATGAACAAAATAAATGTAAAAACAATTTTAATCCAATTTTAGTTCAAATAAAACTTGAATTTTTGTTTGTAATTATCCTACTATCTCAAATAAAACATAGTTTGTTTTCATTTAATTTCAAATCATAACATGTAAAATGTAAATTACCACAATTTCTTCAAGAACTTACTGTTTTCTCAGAGATAATGCCAAACTTATGAACATTAATTTTGAGCAACAAATGAGAAGTGAAGTCCGAAAAGGAGAGGTTAAATAAGTTTACAATGTCCTAAACTCACATTATTAGAGAATTTGATGCTTGAATGGTTGGTTCCTGCCTTGGTTTCTTGTGTATAATGGCTGGTCCTGAGTTTTCTTTGAAGCAGATATGGAGAGGGAGATTTTAAGGGAATGACGTGAAAAGAGAAAGTGGAAGAAAGATTAGTGTTTCTTTGAATATAGTGGGGAGTTTGAAGAACTTCTTAGCCTCTCTAAATTAGAGATCATGGATGATTTTCAGCTTAAAACAGTAGGTTGTTCTTCTTTTTAGACTTGGGAATTAGAGCTATAGAGTTCCAAGTCTAAACTCCACGTGAAAATCAAGCAGTTTGTCAGGTGGGGGTTTTTTTTTTTGGGGGGGGGGGGGTGTGTGTGTGGTGGTATATGGATTGATTATTTAATTATATTATTTTCTAAATAAATGAATTAAAGGAACATGTTTTAATTTAATTAAAATTGATTTTGAAAATAAAATGATATACCAAAAATTTATTTTAAAATGATTCAATAATTGCTAAAAATAAAATCAAGCAAACAAGATAAATAAAAATGCAAATAATTAAGATAAATAAAGAAATATCACAAAAGTGATTAATTAGAAATAAAATTTTAATTAAGCACACTAATTTAACAATTTTTGCATACTAATTATTATTAATTAAATTTAGATATTCAGATCCTATTTCTTTGGAAAATAAATCTAGTGATAACTTCTAACCCACTTTTTGTTACGTATGTTCTAGGTATGTCTTTATCCTAGATTTATAAAATAAAATCATAAATTAAACTTAAATATTAATTTCTAGAATATAATTTTATTTACTAGAAATTAAAACCAAATTTTTATTCAATTCAAATCACATTAAAATTGATTTTTAAAGCATACAATTTAATTTCTAAATCGCTTAAAAGTAAAATAATTAAAAACTTTGATTTTTCACAAGACCTACAAAAATTTTAAAATTTAAATAAAATTTTAAACTATTAAAACGGAAATAAAAATTATCAAACGTCCTTAAAAATTCTGATTTTTTTTATTTTTATTTTTTATTTTTTCACTATGGGAAACAACAAGTTTTTTTTTTGGTTGTTTTTAACCATTTCTTTTGTTTGGGACTTGGAAAATTTTCCAGCACGTCCCTAGATCATTCTTCATCCATTTTTATCCAAAAATAAGGTTTCTAAACATGTTTTTAAGCTAAAAAATGATGTATAATAATCCACAATCATCAAAAACTAATTTCTAACAATTTTCATACTTAAATCACAATTTAAATCAAAGTTGAAGTTTTGAAATTCTAACCTTAAAACTTAGCTTAAAATGTTGTTTGATCTTGAAAATTCCTCGTTTCTGTGCTCTATGTGTTTGTGTGAGGTCGATATTTTGCAATATTTGGGGAAAATTAGAATGAGTTTGGCGTTTAGGGATGTTGGGTTTCTTTGTGTATGGGTCGCCACAGGAAGTAAAGAAGAAGTAGAGGAAGCAGAAATGAAGAAAAAAAAGTAGCAGGGGAAGTGAAGGGAAACAAGGAAGGAAGGTGAGAATAGAAAAAAGGAGAAAGAGCGAGGGAGATGGAGTGAGAAAACAAAGAGACGAGGAAGGGAGAGGGATGGATTCTTTAGCTTTCTCTGTGTGTGTTATCGTAAGTGAAGAAAAGGAAACAAAGAAAGAAAAAAAGGAGAAGATGAGAAGAAGAATAATTTAAGAAAAATCAAGAAGAGATCGAAGTTTTCTTCTGAGCAGGTAGGCTTGTCGGGAAGAGGGGTCGAGAAAAATTTTTTCACTGAAAGATTGTAGGACTTTTGAGCAAGAAATGCTAAAATGGTATTTTCATAATTAGATGGAAATTTAGGAGCATTTTGATAATTTTACAAAACAAGTGTAGAAAAATTTTGAAACATTAATAATAGGTAAAATAAATAAAATAAAGTAAACTTTGACAAAAAAAACTAAAATTTTACAAATTCAAATTAGCATACTAATAATTAAAAGTAACATAATTAATATCTATTTAAAATAACAAGTGTTACAAATTCGCTTGCCCATTTTTGAATAGAGCTTGATTTATCTTTTCTCTAGTTTGTTTCATGTAGTAACTCCTTTTTGTAATTGATTTTTTCAACGACATCTTAGTGGTAACTAGTTGACATCCTAGTATATGTAGAAGTCCAAGGTCTGACCCAACCATAGTATACATACATATATATATATGTTAAAAAAGAAGAAATGCATGTTTATATCGTTGGCCTTATTGTCTATCTTATGCCATAATCTTATTCATGAATAACGATTAATTCTTTAAGATTTCGCATTCGTCAATCGTCAATAACAAAATGTTTGTAGCTTGAAGCTTTAAGCTGAAGGTCGTTCAGTCAAACTGATCATATATATATATAAAGCTTGAATTCTACTAACTTAACCCATGGACGATGGTCCTTCATTTAGAGGGAGCATAAAAGCCGAAGAAGAAGAGAGAGAGAGTGAGAGAGAGAGAGAGAAGTACGTTTCTGTGGCAACAAAATGGAAAATAAGTCCCCGCTTAGTTCTACGTATTAGTACATAAAGGTGGTTCGTTGCACCCCACCAATAGTTTAACTTTTAGCGTTTTTAGTTCTTACCACTTGGTTTAATTAAATTAGGGATGTTCATCGTGAAAAATAAATTAATAAAATTAAGAAGCATAAAAGGTCAACAACAAAGACGCATGTTTACTTTCCATCAAAGGGTAAAAGAAAGTAAGGAGTAATTTATTTGCTTTTCCTTTTAATAAAATTATCTACAAAATCAATAATGAAAGTTTTGTAGGTCCTAAAAATTTAAAGAACGAGGAAATTAGAAAATGTCAGTCCTTAAATTTATCTTAATATTGATTTCTCATCAAAAGAAATGAATGTCAAATTTACTTAAATGTTCAAATTCAAATATTATAATTTAATGATTATTTAGTTATATTAAAGGATATTTTAATATCACATTAATAAGATGACCATTCCTATATTAGTAAATATTAGAAAGGAAATAAAATTGTTTCTCTTTACACTACCATATAGATAAGTAAACATAAGACGAAAAATAATTCTTATTTATATTATTTTACTTTCCTTTTTAACCTTATTAACTTTCATATTATATTCCTTTTTAACCCTATTAACTCTCATATTATATTTCTTTTCGGTTTGATAAACATGCCTTCAAATCCACTAGGCAGAGAGAGCATGATGCTCAGTTAAATAATCTAATATATGAAGAGTGTTTAAGACATACTAAAGGTCTATAATAAAGAATAAAAATTAATAAATAAAATTAGAAAAAAGAATTAAGTAGTTCCGTTGAAGGGACGATGACCTTCAAATGACAAATATT
The DNA here is from genome assembly GCA_025403435.1 of Artocarpus heterophyllus. Lineage (NCBI taxonomy): Eukaryota > Viridiplantae > Streptophyta > Magnoliopsida > Rosales > Moraceae > Artocarpus > Artocarpus heterophyllus. The sequence goes on from CM046350.1 coordinate 16,255,819, forward strand.
GTTCGCACTTCAAGAGTCCAACACCACCAAAGGTCCAACGAATAATTCATCCATCCCCTGTAGATATCAGTCAAGATATTCAAACGCAGGAAGATTACAATATCATCTTTACTACTAAAAAGATACAAGAACAACTCATAATTTGAATAAAAAATAATAAAAGAAAAACTAATATATAATAAAAGACAAACTAATATACATTGCCACTATCTCACAACGATTTTATCAACCCATCGATCGTAAAATTGAAGAGAACGCTACAAAGGAATAAATTATCAAACTTACTACCTTGACTAATTCAAAATTTAAATTAAATAACATCATAAATATGAAAATAATATATCAATATATGCATATTTATATCGATGTTACTCATACTTTTGATCATCTAACTTCTTTGAATCGTGGTAATACAAGATTATAACCATAACTATAGAAGCAACAAACATGGGAATCGGTCCAAAAAACCACAAAAGAAGACTTATAGGGTGTTTGACATGGTGGTTAGAACCATTGGTTAAAACTGTAAATATTGTAGCATGTGAGAGCTTTACATTGTGATAACTTTTTTGCTTTGACTGTAGTATGTGAGAGCTTTACATTGTTCTTAACTGAAAAATTCGTTAGAGCCAACCAATGCTAAATAGGCTATTAGAGCTAGCTAAGTACAAATCTTGAAGCCCTAACGATCAGAACTCTCCCCCTCTTACAACCTCAAATTCATTTCTCAGGTGAACAACCGATCCCGACGTGCTTATTAGGTAGTTTGCGTAGACAAAGTGCCGAAGCGATTGAACAAAGAAGGAGAAGGCAATGAGGAAGCAAGCTATTAGGCATATGAACTTTATGGCACCACGGTCGAATTTGTGTTGCCATAGATGATTTTGCTTGGAACAAAATTATTTATGTTCAAATTCGCAGTCCAAGTTCCGATAGGTGAGCATTGAAATAGCGAAATCGTTGACATGTAAGTCGTTGCTGTTATGTTGGAAGTGATCACGCTTAGAGCGGTTTGAACTTCTTTTTTATTGTCACACTGCAAATCAGATCATGACAAGATCATGTTACTATACTACTACCTACGAGAAGAAAAAAAAAACTGAATTTACAGAATAATCTGGTTAAATATTAGAAAATACTTGAAAGAATATATATATATATATATATATATAATACTTGCCTGCATAACCTTGTCAACCCAAATTCTCTTGTCCCGGTTCTCATAGCCCATGGCTGTGGTTAGAGGATTGTGAAGGTATTTTTGTAAAGGAGGAAAAGATGGTAAAGAAACATTATTAGAACCCCACTTGGGACCAGCACCACATCCAAGTACTCCTTTTGAAAAACTTAAAATCATTTTTTGTGGGTTTTCTTTCCTTTCTTTTTTGGGAGTAATGGAACGAGTTAAAAGGCTGCCTAATATTCTCAGTTTCTGTTTGCAAAATTGAGCTTCTAATGAACAAGGCTTCTCGTCCTTGGTGGGTTTGACTTGACTTTCTTTTTTTTTTAAATCATACTAATTGTGTTGTAATGACAGCAATATTGAGCCTAAAGTACTCTTTTGAGAAAAATAGAAAATAAAAATCTCAAAAGTAAGATTCTTAAACAGGGATTTCCTAACTACTGCAATTATTTGATATGTTATGGGCAATTGGGCAGGTCGTGTATAAATAACCAAGTTAAATGCGGTTTTCTTTCCTTTCATGTGTAGACATTTGACTTCACGATTGTGCGGCAGAGCAAAACATAGAAGAAAGATGTGTATCCTCCTTTTCAAAGGAGCAAAATGAAAAAATATTCGTCGCCTGAGAGATTCGAACTCTCGCGGGGAAACCCCATGTACTTAGCAGGCACACGCCTTAACCACTCGGCCAAAGCGACGTTGCTTGTTAACAAAAATATTTTTAAACTATTAAAGGAATGACGTACTTTTTATTCACAATCCATACCATAGCACAAAAATACGTAGAATTTAGAAATCATGTGTTATTTTGGGTAATGTATTGTTCGAGTGTTCACGGAGAAGGGAAAGTGTCCATGAAAATTATGCAACCGTTTAATTAAGTTGCCTCCATTATATATTCTTTTTTTGTTGTCGTCATTTAATTAACTTATCTCAATAGTAACGTTTTCATACAAATAATAATAATAACGTGCATGTCCTAACGGCAAAATGCATGTGTGTATGTTTTTTTTTTTAAATTTTTCACATTTAATTCACTTATCTCAATAATAATGATTTTGTTAAAAAAAAAAAAAAAGGGGCGTGTCTATAGTGAGGGGGCGCATTTTCCCCTCACTGGTAACGGGTGATCGAATGGTTGTGAACAACCCTTAAGTAGAAATCAATAGTAAAAAAAGTGAGAGCATCACATTAAAATAAAACCTACCACATACATTGACTACCTAGGGATTGCAACATTTATTTAACTTTTTTTTTTATATAAAAAAAAGAGTGCAATATGAGACTTAGCGGGTGTTTGAAACTTTTTAACGATAAACAATGTAAAGCTTTTACATATTACAATAATAATTAAAAAAATTATTATAATATAAAATTTTTATATACTACAATAAAAATAATTTTATCGTCCTACACCCTTTCAAACACACTATTAAATTCACAAAAATAAAATAAAATAAATTGCAGCAGCCAAGCAGGCATTACGAAATTCACAATCACAATATCCAAAAATTTCGACGAAAGCCTAAAAAAAATCCAAATTCCATAAAAAACTACTTGATGAAGAGCTTGACGACAGGCTTTCTCTTCCCGGACTTGTTGTTTGAAAGCCTCATATGCCTCGGTGTCCCTCACGAGGCGTCTCTTTAACTCGTTCCGAGCGATGTGGCCAGGCCAGTCTGCGGTGGACCAAACAGGCCTTCCGGATCCTTCCTTTGATCTGGGTTGAGGGGGCGAGATCCTACGGTGGTGACATGGGAGGCCGAGCTGCCGACGGAGAGAGTGGACTGGACGGTGGATGGTGGTGGAGCTCCACTGCTATGCTGCCCGGCAATAATCGGGATTTTTTTTAGTATCTGTTTTTTTTTTTTCTCTTTTCATAAAAAATGTTGTAATTGTTGTTGTATTATCTGTGGCTAGACTTATTTTAGTCTTGACTCCCACCGGTGAGGGGAAATGCGCCTCTCACCATCGACATGCCCCAAAAAAAAATAATAAATAAATCGTGCATGTCCAGATTGGAAATGGTAGACAATAAACGACTGAAAAATATTTTATTTATGACAAGAAAAACGAAAGTATAATAAACTTGTTTAGCATTGATACAAAAAAAATAGTTTTCTTTTTTTGTTTTTTAAAAACAGAGTACAACTTTAATTTTTTTAAAACAACAGAAAAACAGTTTTAAGAAAACTTCTCCTTTAAAACAACAAAAAAATAACTTTTTCGCTGCCCTAGTTCAATTTCTAGTTCTGATTCTCCTTGTTCGCAAAATCATTTTAAAAATAGGGAAAAAAAAAGTAATGGCGTTTTAGCTTTTTTGTCCTTGTGTTTTTGTTTTGTTTTTTTTTTTTCACTTTTAATTTAATACTAACAAATAGTTAAAATTTAATAAATGGCTAAAATGCTTTGGAAACAAACTCTTTGTATTTGGGGGGTAACAATGCCTAATTTTCTTTAGCATGTCCATTACTTTACCTCTGGTGGATGACAAATTTGCACCTAATCCACAATACAATAAATAATAAGTTTTGAAATATATATTACATAAAAAATGTCATTAAATTAGAAATTTGTTGAAAGTCACATGTCATATGCTATTAGCAAGTCCTATTTGTCGTTATTGTCATTCTTCTTCTCCAATTCTTTTGTTAATCATATTTTATTTCCATGAGAAATTTCTGCTCTAGGCGCTTTTGTCACAACACATTCTCAATCTTTTCATGCAAATCCATTTATACCTTGTAAATGAAGCAAGCAATATTTCGTGCTAATTTCAATTTGGATTATACAGAAAAAAAACTCAGCTTCTAGATTTAAACTTAAAACAGCAGAAGAGCTTGCTTAAAAAAGATTGAAAAGGTCGTCAAAAGTCTAGGAACCAAATTTAGACCACATTTAAACACATACAAATTACTTGAAAAGCCACTAAAAATCTCTTTTGATCTTTTAAACTTTGTATTATGGTACACAAAAAAACTAGTCGAAAAGCACGTGCTCCGTATGTGTAGCATGTTAATAAAAAATAAATAAAAAGTAAAAAAAAAACATTTTGGAAAGAAAAAAGAAAAAATAAAGTTTCGAGAGTTTAAAAAAGGTAAAAAAAAAAAAAAAAAAAAAAAGGTTTCACAAAAAGAAATGAAACAATGCTTCAAGTGTGAAGCGCGAAACCCATTCTCTCTTTGTATTTATGTATAAAGATGTCAAAGATACACTATGGACAAATTGAAATTTCTATAAAATAATTCCTCGCACTAAAAAAAAAGCAACTCTTGGCAAAATTCTGCATACAATTTTCAGATCCCACCCTGAGGTAATTTCCTTCCATGAATCTGAGCCGTCAAACCCACCTCAGATCTTCTCTCACCAACCCCTTTCAGCCCTTGATTATTACTATTATGATTATTACCATTATTACTATTATTACACCCAGAGGGATACTGGTGCTCATGCAGAGGCTTGGAATTGGAATCCAAGTAATGCAGAACCGTAACCATGATTAGAGAAGAAACAAACATGGGAATAGGACCAAAGAACCAGAGCAGCAAATTGAGAGCAAAATGCAGGGCTCTAAGGCCAACAGTCCAGAAATTGCTTCCCCTTATAACAGCAATCTGAACAGATTCAACTGGGACGTCACTCAAGGGCGTGCTTATGAGATAATTGGCGTGCACGAAATGCCGAGCAGATTGAACGAAGAAGAAGAATGAGAGAAGGAAACAAGACAGGAGACAAACGTATTTGATCGAGATTGTCAAAGGTCTCGTGTCCCCGTAGATTAACTCGCTCTGGAAAACGCTCGTTGAAGAGCTCCCGAGCCACGCCCCGATGAGAGCGCTCAAAGTCAGCGACACCGAGCACAAGTACGTCGCCGCCGACGTGTTAGAGTTTATCACCGTCAGGGCTGTTCCAATGTCCTTTTTGTCCAACTGAAAAAAAAAATTCAGAACATTTAGCAGGTGGGGTTTTGGTTGTTGAGAATTTATATTACAACATCGACGTTCCTTCACGTAATTTCTTACTCGAATAATTGATGGTGATAATCGACGTTCATCAAAGTCGGAGATGGTGAAGGAAAATTGATGCTATGATTTTACTTGAATAATTATGTTTTTTTTACCTGCATAATTCTTTCGACCCAAGCTTTCATGTCGTTGTTCTCGAAGCCAATGACGGTGGTGTGGGGGCGGTTGCGGCATCTGTGGAGGAGGAAGAGATGGTAAGCTAACATGATGAGCAATCCACTTGGGACCAGCACCAAGTCCAGGTTCTGTTTCTCAAAACTCATGTTTAGTTTCCTTTCTGACTTTCCTCTTCTGTTCTTTGTTCTTGTTATTGGTTTACTTAATTAATGAGACAAAGAGGATTTTATTGGGTTAGGTTGGAGATCCTGAATCAGAAGAAACCGTAATACTAGTTATATATAAAGAAAAATAAACTGCTAGGGGTTGAATTAAATTGTAGCTGTTAAAATATAAAATTACTGTTGACCTAACTACTCAATATAAAGCGTAAAAATAAATTCGAGTCTTATATCATTTGAAAATAAAATAATCATAAACTTATAGTGAAAATGTGTTGCTTCACTTAAAGAGATTGATTTTTTTAAAGACATTAGAAAGTCCAATTTCTATTATAAAATCAGAATCTAAAAATTTCAAACAAGTATGCTTAATCAATCCAATACAAGATTCACGACTCTAAAGAGATCATCATCTTCGAAGTGCATTTAAAGAGTCAAAATTACAAAAGAAAAAATAATGAACTTATCAAGATAGTGAGCCACTTAGTTTAATCTTAACGAGTAACTTCGATAGAAGCTCGAACTCATAAAATGTTCAATTTTCATTACTAATAGCTAAAGCTTCTAAGAAAATCGGTAATCTAACAGCGGTAAATTTAAGATTTGTGGAGAATGAAGGTTAGTAACCAACTGATCACCTTGGCTTGTAATTCTTTCTTTGGTGATTCCTAGTATTGTTCCTAATATTTTATGAGTTTTTTGTCTTTAGGATATCTATTAAATTGTTGAGTCTAAAAAGCAACAACTAGGGTTGGTGAGCCCCTCCACTGAAACCTTAAGCTGGCAATGACATATCATGCTTTAAATTTCAATTAAACGCATTTTTTTATCGATATCAAAAACAAAAATTTTAGATTTTCTTACCGCCTTTGTAGTCAGTTTTTTGTTTGAATCATTAAATAAATGCTAGAATATATAATGTTATCATATGTCCCACTAGCCATTCCACCTTTTGGACGAATTTGCTTGTCTCAATTTTGGTGGCATACGTACTAGAATTTCGTAATTGGCTTCCCGAACTACATGTAAACCTAATCATAATAATAATTTCAGAAATTGACGGACAAAATTAACTTTCATGGAAAAATGTCTCATCTTATTTTTCCTTTTTCTTTTTTATTTGGGATTTTCCTCACCTATTTGGACATATATCAATGGAAACTTGAGATGCTTGGTAAAAGATATTTTCTCTTAATCCATCAATTATCTGGGCACAAATGGTCAATATACCATGCCATGTAACTTCGACATTTCTGTTTACTAAATATTATGGAAGGACCAAGTTTGATCATATAGACTGAAAGAGAACAAACCCATTAAGCAAAAATATAAATTCAATATAGATATCTGTCACATTTTAACGTCAACACATGAAAATTGAATCAATTATCCATTTAGTTCTGATTGCATGTAAACAAATATTAGTGGCTCACTGAATAATCTTCTTATTTAAAACACGCAGACATGGATAATTGCAGAATCAACCATTTAGTTTTGATTGCATAACAAGGACAATAATGTATCAAGCTTAAATTCTAAGGGAACACTTCGATTAATGACCTTAAACCAAACAAGGCAGTTATCTTATAGTGACTGAAGCCTGCCTCCAAGAAAAGCTTTTCCACTCCTCGCTTCTTTCTCTTCCGGCGACCAAAGTCATCATCATTAGGTCTTGGTAGAGTTTTGCTTCAGTTAGGTCATGCTCATCTTTATCCAGGTCTAACACTTTGTCTATTATTATAATCTTTCCTTCACCATTACTGGTAATAGCTCCCCTGCAGTTTCTCAGAATCTTCAAGCAGTTCTCATCGGTCCAGTCATGTAAAACCAACTAACAATCGGGAATTTAGTTATTCAACAATATTAATAATAATAAAAAAACAAAGAAAAATAACCCGTCCATGAAATTTTGTTTATCTTTCTTTTCATAACGAAAATTAAGGTAAAACATTTGTTCTTTTCATTTCCATGACACGAGGTGTTCACGGAATCCGTGAATCTACTCATTCGAACCAATATGCCAGAATGGACTGGAGTTGGGAGGCGTTTTGGGTTGGTGTTTTTTTATTGGTTTGTGGATTATTCTCCTGATTTCCCTAACAGCAACACTACTAGAAGTTAGCCAAAATTTTAAGATGAATTGACTTTAATTTTTGCCTATACATTAACAAATTTCTATGAGAAATAAAAAGATCAAAGGAAAAAGAGAGCCCCATTTCAGTTCTTGAAGAGAAAAGTTTTGCGCAGAGGGAACAAGACAAATTGTGTAAGTAAAGTAGCATCAGCTGGTGGAATGGACTGAAACATATCACCTGCAATAAACTTCAAGTTTGGACTCTCTGAAAAAGTAGCAACCACATGGGGTAGATCAAGCACCTTGCATTTCAGATGAGGGAATGCCTCAGTAAGGATGTTGCAGATAGTTCCCGTACCACCGCCTACATCGACCAACGAACTTATTCCTTCAAAAATTTGCTTGCAGTCCTTGACAACCAAATTTAACATCTCGGAATCACTGGCCATTGCCTCATTGAAAAGATTGTTGAATTTTGAATTATTGTCCACGTAGTCCCAGAGGCTCATTCCATGTGCTGACTCAAATGGCGTTACCACTTTCTCCTCTAGAAGCCAATCGCCGAGAAAACGTAATGGATTCAAAACAGCTGGGTCGAGCATTGCCTTAACAATGGGTGTTAAGCAGGGAAGCTTTTCTTTCATGAGGAGTCTAGACGAAGGTGTTTCATATGCTTCTTCTACTTCTTGAATATTTTGACCAACTTTTGTTGAAGTAAAGAAGCCTTGGTGTATCAACAGGCGCATTAGACGACGAAGGAAGCTAGTTTTCGTGGGGTTAATCTCAAGTGCAGAGACCAACTCAGGGAGAGTGATGGGTCGGCCATGGTTGTTGATTATGTCCGGTATGCCTAACTGAACTGCTCAGTTGAGAGACATGGAACTTAGGAAGTTTAGTCCATGTTTGTACAAATGAGATTGAGCTTTAAATAGCTCATTGGATCCTTGGCCTTGAAGTAAATCCATAATCTCCTTACGCTGCAGCAACTAGAGGATCTTAAAATTATTTAATGCAGAAAATGAAGATGGAGGATGTTTCTATAATACATCACTGGACCTTTTATAGTTTTTAAACTTCATTTGATCTAAACCATTCAAATGAAATTCAAGGGTCTAGAATTAAGGAAAGGTATTGAGAACACAGTTAACTTATTGAAGTGGTTAAGCCCGTTTTGTACCGCGTAATTATCACCAGTTTCAAAGGCAATGATCATTTCAGAGCGAAAAAAAAATAATAATGATAAAGCAATGATTATTGGAGATATAGGGCAATAAAAGTTTATCGCCATGTGCATGCAATGAAGCTCCCAAAATATTTCTTTCATAGTCCAGCATCAATTCAAATTGGGTTCATCAATTAGTAATTGACGTCCATCGAATTTTGACAATGTTAGAATGTGAAATTATTAACCCATTCCTTTAAAATTTCTGTTTCGTGCACGGGTGTTGTGGCTTAGTGTGTTGTTTGATAATGTGAGGTAGAACAAAAATTTTTGGTTGCTACAGTATTCTTGCATATTATATTGTTGTAATACCCGGTATTTTAACGGGGATAATTTTGTAAGATTTGATGTATAAAACGTAATAACTTAAAATTTTTGGTGGTATTTTAAAATTTCTAAATTGTCCTTGAATGTTCCACATATCTACAAAAATAACACTTTGGCATTTTTTTTTGGTTAAAGTCTTATGAGGAAACAAGAACGTCTCCTCCATAACCACCCCTTTTTGTTTTGTTTTTCCCATTTCCTCCGTGAATTACTCCATTTGTCCCCCTTAATCATTTTGTTGGTTTTAAAATCAACTTCTCTTAATCATTCCCTCACGTCTCCCTTTCTCTCCCCCACTTCTTTCTATTCTTTTTCTTCTTCTTCCATTGAGATAAGACTAGAGAAAAAGCAAAGCGAAAGTCAAGGTTTCTAAACTAATTTTCTTTCAAAATCTCCGCAAACAATCACTCACAACTCAAGCATTGGAAGATTTTCAGGTAAGCGTAATTCCTCCTAGACAATAAAATATGTTGACATGAAGAGGAGCATATTTACTAGTTATATCATCCGCAATTGCATGATGTCTTTTTTCAGCCTACTCAAGTCCAAACCATTGGGACCCCTTAGAGGTTCTAACCATGGAGCTCGTAGATCCCAAAAACGCATGGTTTCCCCTCCAAAAATAACTTCCCCATTCCACATCTTGGAACCAAGCCAATTTTGGAGCAGCTTTGTGATAATGGAACCAACCAGCAAAAAGCATTAAGGCTACAAAAACCAATGCACCAATTGCAGTACAATAGAGTTGTAATTCACTAGTTATTCCAAGTGCTCGCCAAATCTCCAATATGTAGGAATCAATAGAAAGGGCAAATCCCTAATGATACACCAGATCTAGCTCGGTTATTGAGAGAGTGAATAGATCTGTCATTTCTTGAAATCTCTCTTTTGATTCAAAATCATGGTGCAGCTAGGATTCGAACCCCCAAACCCTAGGAACAAATAAAAAATGATCAAACCACTAGGACAAGGGTAGCTATTTAATAATTTGTTTTTCGAAAATCATAAATAGTTTTCTATAAAGTTTATAATTTCAAATAATTTTATTTTAATTATAAATATTTTAAAATCGTATTATTTATTTTAGAAATTCATTTTCATATATTTCATACCAAAATAAAATTCGTATATTTTAATTTTATTGTTATTTTATAATTTACTAAAATTAAGTTAGAAAAGTGATATTTACAATTTCAGTACATTAATGATTATGGCACAGTAATAAAATAATGATAAATTGACATAATTAAAAATGAGGATTTAAGTTAAAGTGTGGTTATTTTATACGTTTTAGGATAACAGCGTACTTGGAGCTTACGTGATGAATTGTGTAAGCTAGAAATTATCAGTGGATATTTATAAAGATGTAAGGATTCTATTACTCATCTTTTGTAAGTTTTTGGTAAATTAAAATTTGGTTGTTTTATGTAACAAGATATGTATACGATATTTCGAATGTATATGATTATATCTATAACATGATGATATGGAACTCATCTTGTATTATACAGTGAGGAAGATAATGATTTGGCACATGTTGTAAATTGAGAAGTGTGGTTAGAAAAATTGACTCTATAAATAACGATTGAATATAGAGGAATGGTGAGACGTGAAGAGGGCGGCGGTTACATCCTTGGGCACGAATACCCTAAAAGGTAAAATATGGGAGGTGATTATGCTCCCTTGAGTCAAAAGTCCCAGAATGGATTGTACAGGAATTGACTTGGTAAGGACTCAGGGCTTGATGTCCCCTCAACGGAACAGCCTTGGAATGTTTGGAGGGTGGTTAAGCGCGCCCGTTTAAGTTTCGATGAGTTAAGTAATACTCTACTGAATGTGGATACCAAGGAATAATAAGGAATTGTAATATTTATATATATGTATATGTATGAAACTCGGTAATGATTAAATATGGCATCCACGGAATATAATCATAATAAATTTCATAATCTGGATAATGATGAAACTAACTAACCATGCAGATTTAATGTGGTAATGAATAAAACCTTAAGGTGAGTAATGGTTTTCCATACTCGGTATGTGGATCCTTATACCTATTACATTTACATCTTTGAGGTAGAATTCAGTGCAACCTGTCTGACGAGGAATAAGCATCTACACTATTGATTACGTGTTGGAAGAACTTTGTTTATTTGTAACCCGTCTAGACCATATAAGATTCATATTACTTTTGTGGTGGCTGTGTTAAGTTATTTGAAAAATTATATTATGGTGATGATGACTGTATTTTAATATTTAGTGTTACACTAAAACTATGGTTTGTATTTAAAGTTTATTTTTATTTTCAGTTTATTTTCAAAGACCCATAGGCGTTGTTTTATTGTCTTGAATGTTTTTGCATTTAAGTTTATTTTTATTTATTCAATATTGCTAACCTTCACATAGGGGTGTTACAAAATTTTTAATATCAGAGCCTAGGTTTGATTAACCTAGGGGTGTAGCACCACCTTAAAAATCAATCTTTTGAAATGGTTTTAAAGTTAAGTGTTAATGTCATCATTATTGGGTACTAATCCTGGTTAAATTTACACAACTAGTAGAAACTATACCGCCAAGACGTCAAATACAATCGTCTGAGCAGTCATAACCGGTTGAACATGCTCAAAAAGTTAAGCAACCTGAACCGATGGAATAAGCTCAAGGAGTTGAGCAACCTAGATGGGCAACACAGCCTCAACCAGCTGCACAGGAAATGAATAATCTGAGACAAATTCTTCAAGCCTTGCAAAATGCGCAAAGACCAACGAAGGCTTGTGATCCTAAGCAACAACATTTAACTCTACTAAAGGAGTTTATGAAGCAAAAATCCCCCACATTTAGTGGAGAACCTAATTTTGTAATAGCGAAACAATGGCTTAAAGCGGTTAAAAAGCAATTGGATGCCTTGAGAATCCCACAAGAGTATTGGGTTAGCTTTTCAACATATATATTTAAGGGTAAAGCCGAAGAATGATGGGATCTACAAAAAGATGACTATGATATACTCAACCTTACATGGGAGCAGTTTGAGACTATATTTTGCAATACTTATATTCCCCAGAGCCATAGGCAAGTAATGGTGCGAGAATTTGAAAACTTGGTGTAAGGAGATACGACAGTAGCTGAATATCATGTACGATTTATAGATTTGTCTCGTTACAATCTTGGAGCTGTATCAGATCCAATGGCAAGGTGCAAGAAGTTCAAGAACAATCTGAGATTGAAAATCAGACAAATGATAGCTGTTGTCCCATCAACTAATTTTCTTGAATTTGTGGCCGCGGCACAGCAGGTAGAGACAGAACTAAACAACTCCTATGAAGAGTAAAAGCGTTCTGGTGGACGTACAAAGAAAATAAATAAAAAAGAGTGGCCTCAAGGGCAAGTCACATAGTAGAGTAGAGTGAGTATTGGAGGTGGATTTCCTTATAGCGGTCGTTTCCAGCCGTACGCTTGTCATAACTATGGACAACTGGGACATTTGAGAAGAAATTGCCCTAACTGCCCTACACCATCATCCTTTGAACCAAGGCCACAAGGAAGTCACTTTGGCTCCACTGTATGGGTAGGGAGTCAAAACCGAAGAGCACCTCAGCAAAACTCTCTAGCTTCCCAAGTTTCGGTAACTCAACCTCGAGGGTTCCAGCCCCAGTACAACTACCAACACCAATCACAAGGCTTCAATTTCTATGCCAATCACAATTTTCAACCGACCCCTTTTGGTGAATCAAAGACCTTATTTCCCTAAGAGAAAGAATAATAATAATGCAAGTAATAGCCAAAGGAATCGAGGAATGAGTGATAAGGGAAAAGCACCAGCTCAAGCTTATGCAGTCACGGCTACAGCTAGACAAGCAAAGCAAGTTGATCACTCTGTTGTAGACGGTATGATTCACGTGTTTCATTCTTAGGCTCATGTATTGTTTGACACTGGTGCCACTCATTCATTTATATCTATGTTATTTGCTTCCATACTGCAATTAGAAATTGAGACATGTAATTCACCACTAACCCTTAGTACACCAATGGGTGGAGTAGCTGAAGTTTTCATAATTTGCAAATCAGTGTGTATTATTATAGGAGAACATAAGTTATCAGTTGACCTATATGTAATTACTATGATAGAGTTTGATGTAATATTAGGAATAGATTGGTTAGATAGATATCAAGAGGAGCCTAGATTTGCTAATGAATTCATGGTGGAGGAAGGATGCAAAAATGGCGTTTTGCAGTCAAGATGTCAACTATTATACCACTAGATGTTTTGAAAGTTACACAATTGACAACACTAACCTAATATTTCAATGTCCTAGGCCTCCATGCAAGCAAGGCACGAAATAGCTAGAAGTGTTCATCAATTAAAAACCATCGGCTCTCTGTCAGTCAAATTAACAAATAGTTAATCGGTTTTTGACAGTTGGTTGCTGGTTTTATGGTAGTAGGTTTGGCTTGTTCTAAAAAGCGGTAACCAAATAGATTACAAAATAGTAAATGCAACAGTCATCATTCTCTTGAGGCAATAGGGCCAAGACAGGGTAAGTTGTGCAGTCCCACATTGCTTGGGGATGACTATAAGTTATGGTTCATAAGGAAGGACACATCTTCTAATGGTATGAGGTCATTTGGGTAAAGCCCAAAGTAAACCAGTGCAATTTAGACTTAAAGCGGACAATATTATACCAAGTAGAGGTACGTATAGTTAAAAAAAAAAAAAAAAAAAAAAAACCTTGTAGTACCCTAGTTGGTTTCATTTGTTTTTCATTTTTTTTAATATATACAAATATAATGTGAGTTATGAAAGCTGGTTCAAGCAATGACGCCACAAAGGGTGACAAGGAAGGGATCTTATCTTTCAAGAGGAGTCTAGAAGAAGGTGTGAGATCGTACGCTTCTTCTTCGGTTTGAGCAATTTTTGCAGAAGTAAAGAAGTCAATAGGCGCATGAGATGGTGACTTAAGGCGGCTTTCATTGGGTGAATATCAAGTGCAGAGATCAAGTCAGAGAGAGTGATGGGTTGGCCGTGGTTTTTGATTATAGTGAACTGCGCATTTGAGAGACTGGAACTTATGTAGCATAGTATATGCTTGTACGAATGAGATTGTGCTTGGAACAACTCATTGGATTCTAGGCGCATGAGACGGTCAATAAAGGCGGCTTTTGTTGGGTGAATGTCAAGTGTAGAGATCGAGTTGGAGAGAGTGATGGGTTGGCCGTGGTTTTTTATTATATTGAACAATGCATTTTAGAAACATGGAACTTATGTAGCACAGTATATGCTTGTATAAATGAGATTGTGCTTGGAACAACTCATTGGATTCTAGGTGCATGAGACAGTGAATAAAGGCGGCTTTTGTTGGGTGAATATCAAGTGCAGAGATCAAGTTGGAGAGAGTGATGGGTTGGCCCTGGTTTTTGATTATATTGAACTGTGCATTTGAGAAACATGGAACTTATGTAGCACAGTATATGCTTGTACAAATGAGCCTGTGCTTGGAACAACTCATTGGATTCTAGGCGCATGAGACAGAGAATAAAGGCGGCTTTTGTTGGGTGAATATCAAGTCAAGAGGTCAAGTTGGAGAGAGCGATGGGTTGTTTATATTGAACTGCGCATTTGAGAGACGTGGAACTTATGTAGCACAGTATATGCTTGAACAAATGAGATTGTGCTTGGAACAACTCATTGGATTCTTGGCCTTGGAGCAGATCCATAACTTGTGCAAGTAATTAGTTAAAGAACAAAGAAATGAAGAATATAGACGAAGGAAAGATGTAGCATTTCACAAGTCCAAGCCACACACTTTATATTATTCCGTCCAAATAATCAAAGGTTTAAAATATATTTAGCCAAAAACTAATTTGTCAGTGTCACTACTTGTCTTTTTCAAAAACTAATCTTGTCTCATTTATTCATAATTAAAATACACTATTCTTTGTCAATGCATAATAATTTTCTTTATTTACTTGGAATTTTATAATTAACTTGGGATTGCTTGACCAACAAAATCAAAACTTCACATTTGAATTATGGAGTTTTTTCGCCTGATCTTTCTTGACTTTACGGGTTTGGCAGATTAATCCCTAAACTAAACATATTTACAATTGACTCCTTTAATTTCAAACTTGTTATAATCTTGGTCAAGTTGATAATCCCTAAACTAAACATATTTACAATTGACTCCTTTAATTTCAAACTTGTTATAATCTTGGTCAAATTGATAATGGGGTTAAGGTTTTAGTTGGAATAACCCACGTGCTAGTCACATAAGGACATTTTATGTCCATTTGGATAATTAATGATTAATAAAAAATGAAAAATATTTCGTCAAAATATTTGAGCGCTTGCGTGAGATGGAAAATAACAACGAAAAATATAGACAAGATATCAGTCACAAAAAGGAAGCCTCCAATGGCACGGCTACTTTCGAAGCCAATAGGGGAAAAAATTAAGCAGTATCAAAATGACTATAAAGACGGTGTCAGTAAAAAAAAACAAGAAGAAAGAGAAAATACGACAGATAGAAACTAAAAAAAATGAGGAGAAACAACAACAATAAAGTAAATAACGACGCCACATGCTATCACGACAACAATCTTCAAAATAAAAATTTCAAATTTTAAATGGAATATCACTATCAAACAACATGAACATGAGTAATTATGATAACCTCTATAAACGACATTAAAATATAAAAAAAAAATGACGAGAAAAATAGAACATTAGTTGATAACCTTCATCCGTTATCTTTTTGTGCGGAATAACGCATGTGTATGTCACATGTCCTTTTTTTAAGGGTGTTTAGATAATTTGATAAATTAAAACTTAACTCAAACCCATTTTAATTTATTTAAAAAACCATTGGGAAATATATTATTACTTTTTAATTTGATCTCCAAAGAATTACATAAGGAAATCACAAGGGAAGCTTATTATTATTAGCTTCTCTAGCATGTTGAAATAATTGTACACATTTTTTTTTCTAATAATATAAACTCATTCACTTGCTGGAGCATTGGTGGAAGCTTGAGACATCTCCAAAGGGTTGGGCCGTGGAGGTTTTGAAAGGAGTTTTTGCATATATGTGGATATCTGCTCTAGTGAGTGGGATTGAAGGATCAAAAGGGAATTTGGTTTTCGGCAAAAACATTGGGTTTGTGAATGTGATTGTGGTGAGTGTGTGCAAAAAGTAAGAACGACACACAGCAATGCCGCACATAGAAAACATGCACAACAAAGATCGACATCTATCGTTATTTTTGTAAATCTAGATTCTTAATTTTTCTCTCGATGGTTTGGTTGTTAAAATGTAATACTATTGCCTACCTCGTAATAGCTTAAATTTTTACGAGAATTGATAGGATGGGTTTCTAATAGCTTGTAATTATTAATGTGGCGTTCGAAAAATATTTCAATTCGGTCTTCTTGATAGCAATCGCCTTTATTTTACTTCTAAAATGCTACCCAGAATCAAGAAACCGAATCTTCGCGCGAAATTTGGAGAAATTATAGCAGAGTACCCGAAACATCAACATATAATAATCCAGGTGGAAAGTACAAATTAATAGTACTCTGAATCTCTAAAAATAATTACATATCATATCCACTTAAAACCTAATTATAAGAGTAAATACAAACACAAATGACAACTACCAGTACTACAAACATTATATATCAAATGTCCATTTTTTTTTTTTGTGTTTAATTTATTGGTCAGGATGCCATGCAACCAATCCCATACCTAGTATTGGGAAACACAAGGAACAATCCACTGCATACGATCCCAACCATCAATGGAAAACTCTCCATGACCTCATCCATGTCCTTCTGGTGACCCGGAAACAGACAGTTCGTGACACGGTGGTCGGAGAAGGCAATGGCGACAAACACCATGACCGACATAACCGCATGGACAAAGTCCTAGAGCACAACCTTGTACCTCTCGTCCTTGGGAACCTCGACGTCGAGACCGGGGTTGAACACGGCAAGACCCTTGGTGATGACGAAGCCGTAGTAGACCTTGCCGTCAGGCCCGCGGAAGCTATCGGTGAAGTGGAAGAAGAAGCAGGAGAGGGAGCAGAGGCCTAGAAGGACGTGGACCATGGTCGTGGTCACGGCGGAGCAGCCGGCGCCATAGCGGTAGATCGACGGGAGGACCATCTCGAAGGTAAGGAGAGTCCCTGTAGGGAGGAAGTTGGCCAGCATCGACGTCTTCGAGAGCGTCTTCTGCATGCCCTTCGCCACCGCGCGTCGCTTGCGTCCCGGTTCCCGAGACGGAGGCGGAGCTGCTGAGAAGGAGGAGGGGTTTGGGGTGTCGGAGGGGTCGTCTAGCGGGGTTGTGTTGTAGATTTTGATGCCGATCATATTTCCTTGGGCTGAATCCATGATATAATAATTTTCTAAAATGGTGAAGAAGGTTTGAGAAAGAAGAAATTATTGTGGCGTTGTGAATGATTGGGGTGGTCATATATATATATATATATATATGTATGTATGTATGTATGTATGTATGTATATGTGCGCGCGCGCGGTAGCGTAGAGATGATTTGAAATTAGTGTTTTGGTGGTTATTGACGGTTATCGGGGGTGGGGTTTTATTTTTAACCGTTGTTGTTGTTCTAAATAATAACGTAGACTATTTTTTTTTTTGAACAGGCGTAGATTTTTTTTTTTTTTTTAAGTAAAACAATTTTTCTCTTTGACAGATTCTATAAGGGGGCCGTGTTTTCCCGCGCCGATGGTGTATATTGTTAAGGGTAATATAAACCACAACATTTTTAAATAGTTATTTGTGAGCACTTATTTAAACCATTAAACTAATTTTGGTTTGAAAATATGTAACATACTAAAATTTTATATTGTAATTTTTTTTATATTATAATATGTGAGATTTTATATTATAATAATTAATTGAAACTGTTAATATTAAACACTCCCTACATTTAAAGAACTACCAAACTTACTTAAATAAGAAAAATCTCAGTGGAATCATGTCAGTTTGAGCCAACTTTAGGGTCTTATAACATTGTGTGGAAAATAAATAATATTCTAATAGGTATAAAAAATAATATGCTAAATAACTCTCCAATGGTCGGAGCCGAAGATGGCCTATCATTCAACTGTTGAATATAAAAACCGATCTAGTATATTACCCAAAAATAATCTACTAATTTGATCACAAGCAAAAAAGCACCGCCACCAGCTATCGCTGCCAATGATCGGGACTGCAAACTGTCACCCTTGTTTAGCATCTGCTAGATGACAAGCGGTAATCTTATAGAAAAATCCAAATAAACCTAAGATATAAAAAGACAAAAGATAAAAAGAAAAATCCAACCCAAGTGGCCGACAACTGATCCACCCCAGATATAGCCCCATCCAACCATCCACCCCTTTACATCCACATCCATTATCTGTGACGGTGATTTGCGTTGAATCTTTTAAACGTCATTCTCATAAGGATTTTCAATATACCCATTGTTTCTTTTGTGCAGTTTTATCAATTGGAAATTCCATTTCTTTCATTAGCTTGGAATGTTTCACTAAGAAAAACCCACTGGCCGGTTCAAGTTTGAAGGTTTAGAGAAAAGAAAGTTGCCAAGAATCATTGGGAAAAAAAATTTAAATAAAATGTTGAAAAATTTGTAACTAATTAGACTTACAACAACAACAACAACAGCAATTTAGCTTCGATCCACCATACTAATGAAACAAGCTCTCAAATACACAACTTTCATTAATGAGATACATAATTCACTTTAATACATGTTTGTTTCTAAGGAAAAACCTCAATTCATGACCTTAAACCAAACAGGGGTGTTATCTTGTAATGATTAAAACCAGCCTCCAAGAAGAGCTTTTCCCAATCTTTCTCACTTATTTCTCTTCTGGTAAACAAAATCATCATCAACAGGTCAAAGTAGAGTTTTCCTTCAGTCAATTCATGATCATCTTTGTCTTTGTTTATAACTATGTCTGTTACAATGACCTTACCTCCACTATTGCTTTGAATAGCTCCTCTGCATTTCTTCAACACCTTCAAGCATCCCTCATCGCCCCTGCAATGTAAAATCAACTGTCAAAATGACTATCATTCACTTTCTAAACATCTTATAACAAGTCCTTAAAATCCAGTGAGTGATCAAAAGAGAAAATGTGCAGTAAAACTGCACCAGCTGAAGCGATATCTTGAAACATATCGCCACCATCAAACTTCAAGTTTATGTGTTTGCAAGTCGAGGACGGTGCATTTCACATGAGGGAATGCCTCAATGATGATCTTGGAGATTGTTCCGGTTCCGCCACCTACATCGACCAAAGAACTTAGTCCCTCGAAAACCGGCTTGCAGTCTTTAACATCCAAGTTCATCGTCCCAAAGTCGCTGGTCATTGCCTGATTGAAATGATGGTTGAAGTCAGAATTCTTGTTTCCATAGGCCCAAAAGCTCATTCCATGTGCTGACTCAAAAAGTGTCATCTTCTCTTCCCTTCGAAACCAGCTTCCTAGTAAATGGCAGGGAGTAATGAAAGCTGGAACAAGCAATGACAAGGAAGGGATTTTATCTTTCAGGAGTAGCCTGGAAGAAGGGTTCAGATCATATGTTTCTTCTTCATTTTGACCAACCTTTGTTGAAGTAAAAAATTAATGTTGTACCAGTAGGACTATAAGTGTTAATATGTATGGAGCCTAATTAATACCTGACGCAGATTGCCTCCACACAGAGTTTGTATGTAAAAATCTCTTGTTTCATCATAGTAGAAATCTACAACGGCGACAAGTGGACGTAACTCTCACATTAAGAGTGAACCATGATACATATTATGTGTTCTTTGTGTTTTATTTTTGTCAATTATCATCGCTTTCGGTAATGAGGACTAGGGCTTTAATCCTAACAACGAGATGGTGGATATAGCCGGTTTTTGTTGGGTGAATATCGAGTGCAGAGAGTTAGAGAGAGTGATGGGTTGGCCATGATTGTTGATTGAATCGGGTATGCCTGATTGAGCTGCGAATTTGAGAGACATGGAAGTTATGAAGCATACTGTATGCTTATACAAATGAAATTGTGCTTGGAACAACTCATTGGATACTTGGCCTTGAAGTAGAGGCATGATCTCCTGACACCAAACAAGCTTGTGCAACAACTTAATGCACAAAGTACCAAAGGTTGAAGAAGATATAGGAAGAAAAGATGGAACTTGATTTTCTAGAGATACAATTTAAAAATCCAAGGCACACATGTTTATTTTCTGCCTGACAAATGGACCGCGGTATGACACAACACAAACAATCATTACAAAAAACATTATCCTTCTCTGTACAAGTTTTTTTTTTTTTTTACTTGTAATTTCCTAATTAGCTTGGATTGCTTGACCAAGAAATTGGAAACAACTTTACGTACCAACTTCATCTGGAAAGTTGCCTGTCCAGTGCTTGTGGGATTACAAAGTGATCCCTATCCACTGCCAAGGTCCAGTTATTATTGTCATTTTTTTTATCTGCAAGAAGGAGATGGAAATCTTGACAAGAGGTAGTTCTTAGGCAAGACTACTTTCCTACTACATTTTAGTTTAAGAGATACGTGATTGGGTGTTTGACATCTTTAGTTTCAACCAAAATTTTTGATTGTTACAGTGTAAAACTCTCATATAGTACAATGTCAGGAAAAAGTTAGCTATAATATATTTACTAAAATAAGTTCAAACCAATAATTTGAATCAATGCTCTCAAACACCCTAGTTTGACGGCATAATACCCTAGTTTTATCAATAGCAAAGTTGTGATTGTGAGATGAAACGACAAGCAGTTTTTTTTTTTTTTTTTTGAAAAAACGACAAGCAGTTTTTTTGAGCCATTAAAACACTAGGAAAACATACGGAACACCAAAAGTCCCTAGGCAGGTGCTTGGCAAATTACAGCTGTGAAAAAAATGCTCAAAGCCAAACTGATTTATTTAGATTACAAATGAAAATGTCATTCAGTTTTACAGCCACAATGTCCAAACTCGACTTTTGTAAACTTTCTAGATCGACAACATTGTATTTGCTAACATAATGTAACGTAATCAAAAGAAAACTCCAAACCAGACATTGAGGAAACCATCAATTTTCAAATCGACTACTGTTATATTAAGCCCCCTATTTGAAACAAAAGGCTTTAAGCTTTAAGTAATGGGTTTTAAGCTTTTACTGGAACTCAAGTGTTTTAGGCTTTTGTACCAATTCGACAAGGTTTGGCCGATGGATATTGGATTTTTCCGTTACAGGTAAAGCACTGGAGGTTAAATCTTAGGTTACCAAAACTAACAAGTGAATTCATTTCTTATATTACTCCTTTCTTTTAAATCTAAGATAAATGTGTTGTGGATTGACGGACTTGTTTCACATGATCACACCATAATTAAAACACACACACAAACTTTCTAATTAATAATTAGCACCCATCAGGGAGACAAATATGAACAATAGAGTTTTCTTTTCTTTCCTTTTCTTTTCTTTTTATTTTTTCCATCACGGCATTAACTGTAGGAGGGAAATTTTATCTTAAAACAATTAGATGAAAACGCCTAAAATAGACGTGGCAGCAGAGCACACCCCTCATCCAAACTGTACAAACTCATAAACAAGCAACCAGGAATACATTTGCAACAAAAAAGAAATCTTTTCTTCTACTTAATTTGATTAGTAGAACGGCGTACTTTTTCAATCTTCTTCCCAAGTTAATAGTGATCATCATATAGATGAAACTTCTGCAACTTGGTAAGCCCATCTTTAATAAAGGGGGGATGCATGCTGCTGCTTCCGAGCTTTGTCGGAATATTGCTTCTCCTCCTCCTTAGCCCAGATCGTTGGCGCATATCTTCCCTCCTTTCCACACCCAAGTAACCTCTAATCTCACCTCCTTGATCTACTCCATGTTTTCTTTCATCTATAATACTTTTGCTTACAGTAAGTGCTTCAAAAATTTCAGACACCAGACGTTGGAGACCAATTAAAAGTCTCAGGAATTCCAGCAACTTAAGACGGATTCTTAGTTGCTGATTAACAAGTAGAGATTGTTGGAGTGTAGAAAAGATAAACCATATCGAGTAGTCCTTGATTTCTACTCGAGACAAAGACTTTGAAGTACCTTGGCGAATAAGGAAGAACGTCTTGGACTCAAGTTAATTTCAACAAAAGTTACACCCTTAGAAACAGAAATGGCGTTCAAATCCCACTAGAGAGAACATGTTACAAGATCTTCACGCTCTCCTGTTTCCAACCATCATGTCCGGTACACGTAACAGATTTGGTATGCACCTAGTCCACTTATCTCAAATGTATCAGAAGAACATCATTCGAACGCTCGTGATGATGGGTCATACAGCCCCCGTGTATAAATATGATTTCTAATTTCAATTATTTAGAATTAAAGAAAATAACAAATTCTTAATAAGTGGATAAAAAATATAAAAGAACTTGATTTCCATAAGCATCACCAAAAGAGATACTTATCTCATCCCTTATCTCATCCCTTGTCTATATAGCCAAGGAACAACTTGGCCTTTTTTGGGACCAAAAGCAACCGTCACATTTTTTTTTTCTGTAATTCGAATTGGGCAATTTTGTAATTTTATCTTATTTATATAAGAGCGTCTTCAATCCAATGGTAAAATGATTTGTAAATGCTAAATTTAATATATGGGGGAAAAAACACTCTTCAATGCAGTATTATTTTAAATGTCAAATTTGCTATATGTCAAATTTTATGACAAATTTACCATAAATATAACATTATAGCAAATTTGGTATATGATATTTGTGGATTTGAAATTCAACATTTATATTTTAAAACTCTAAAAAGTTCTCAAAACACTAAATGTAATTATTACTTCTCCAGACCACTATTCTTAAAGGATGTTTAGCAATTATGATTAGAATTATAGTTCTGGTTATCAAATAGTGTAAAGCTCTCACATGTATTTTAAATCACAACCATAATTCTAACCACACTTTTCAAACGCCCTATTAGTCTACTTTGCTGCACTCTACTCTCCTCCATTCAGGAAAAAGAAGAAAAAAAAAAAAGGAAGCAACTCAAATCTGTGTAAAACGTGGAAAGTCATTTACCAGTAGCCAATATGTGTAAAAATATGTGAAACCTTGTTGCTGCAAGTTCAACCACTTTCCTTCATCAAATGAAGTTTCATCATAGGCTTCCTCCGATATATCATTAAAAACCTTGCTCATCTTGTATATTGGTATATATAAAATAAAATAAAATAAAATAAAAAAAGTTTAGAAAACAAGACAAATATGAGCCTGTTTGGAATGACTCAAAAAAGCTGATTTCCTAATTAGCCTGTGATTGCTTGACCAAGAAATTGGAAACAACTTTACCTACCAACTTCATTTGAAAGGTTGATCAGTAAATACCAACTCTGAAGCCAATATAGGAAGAACAAGATCAAGGACGGTGGTTTAGACTTTTGTCCTGTTATTCAATCCTTCACATTTATGTCCCTTGCAAATAACTGTCACCAGCAAACCCGTAACACATTGTGGCTACTGGCTATATAACCCTTCCCTTACCACTGCTTGGAATAGAAGTGATGAAGATTGAAAATTTTTTGTAACACAATAGTAAAATTGAAAGTGACGAGTTTAGAAAATTGAAGGGTGAACATGATGAAAAAATACATATCTAAAGTAAAATAGCATCGTCTGGAGACTGAAGGGACATCAGAAACATATAAACTCAAACAATTGAGATGAAGTTTAACTTGATGCCTGACCATGAATTTGATCCATAATCTCCTTGCTTTCCAAACGTACCCTTTTTTCGGCTGTATAATCAGTTAATGTACCTTTCTTTTTTCCTTTGGTAGAGCAATTAATTTACCTAATACTAAAGATAGGCCAAAGAGAATAATAATGTGGAGTGAATAAAAATTCTTGAGATGCTCTACAAAGTATCAGACACCACTTTCATTTCCTGATCCAAGCAGGGAAAGAAATGCTAATCGCCAAAGTGATCTTAACTAGATTCTGAATAGAAATGTGGCTTCAATTTAGTTACACAGCTACAATGCCTAAGCTCAATTTTTAAAAATCTTTTAGATCTAAAAAATTGTATTTTCAATGCAAAACACGAAATCGTAAGCAAAAGCTCAGAACCAGACATTCAGGTCAATATGCATTTTCATTGAGAAAGGAGCTACCAACTAGGCAATTACATTTAAATTTCAACTAAGACACGAACAAACATGTAAAATAAAAGGCGACAACGCAGTTCTTATCCACCCTAGTAATGAAACAAGCTCAAATACATAACTTTCATCACCCCAAAAGGAAGTCTCCGATTCTCCAATACATAATTCATTCAGCAGTGACATGAATAAACATGTTTTTTTCAAAGGAAAAACCTCAATTAAAGACCTCAAACCAAACAAAGGTGTTATCTTGTAGTGACTGAAACCGGCCTCCAAGAAGAGCTTTTCCCAATCTTTCTCAGTTCTCTCTCTTCCAGTAACCACAACCATCATCAACAGGTCAAAGTACAGTTTTCCTTCAGTCATTTCGTGCTCATCTTTGTCTTCGTTTATCACTATGTCTATTATAATGACCTTACCTCTACCATTGCTTGGAATAGATGCTCTGCATTTTTGCAAGATCTTCAAGCATTCCTCATCACTCCAAGCATGTAACATCAACTGGGCCAAAAAGTCAAATCACTTTTAAACATCAATACAGGCAAAGGTGAAAACTCGTACACATTTTCCTTCTTGAAATAAGTCATTAAAATGTAGTTAGTGACCAACAGAAAAATGCGCACCTTAAGTAAAATTGCATCTGCTGCAGGGATAGCTTGAAACACATCACCTCCAATAAACTTCAAGTTTTCAGTGTCTTCCAAATTGACAACCACACGGGGAAGATCAAGCACGGTGCATTTCAAATGTGGGAATGCCTCACTGATGATCTTGGAGACTGTTCCAGTACCACCACCGACATCGACCAACGAACCCAGTCCCTCGAAAACCAGCTTGTAGTCCTTGACAACCAAGTTAATCATCCCAGAGTCGCTGGCCATGGCCTGATTAAAAAGATTGCTGAAGTCAAAATTCTTGTTTCCATAGTCCCAAAAGCTCATCCCATGTGCTGACTCAAAAGGTGTCATTTCGTCCTCCCCTCGAAACCAATTTCCCAACAAATGCCAGGGAGTCATGAAAGCCGGGTCAAGCATTGACACAAGAAAAGGTGACAGGGAAGGGATCTTATCTTTCAGGAGGAGTCTAGAGGAAGGGGTCAGGCCATATGCTTCTTCGTCTTGATTTTGACCAATATTTTTTGTAGAAGTAAAGAAGCCATGGTGTACCAATAAGCGCATGAGACGGCGGATAAAGCCCACTCTTGCTGGGTGAATATCAAGTAAAGAGACCAACTCAAGGAGAGTGATGGGTTGACCATGGTTGTTGATTATGTCTGGTATGCCTAATTGAACTACAGATTTGAGAGACATGGAACTTATGAAGCATAGTATATGCTTATGCAAATGAGATTGTGCTTGGAACAACTCATTGGATTCATGGCTTTGAAGCGGATCCATGTAATCCCAGTATATGCCAAACCAGCTTGTATAATTCGTGAAAGCACACAGTATTGAAGAAGACAGAGGAAGGAAAGATACAAAATTAATGCTTACAGTTTGCATTTCAAAGTCCAAGGCACACGCATTTATTCCTGGCCAAAGAATAAAAGACTTCGAAATATCTTTCGCCAAATGGAATTGTGGCCTTACACTAACAATCAGTCGCTTTCCCTTGGCTTTGATTTTTATTTTTCAAAAACTTTTTAAGTTTTTCTTCTTTGGTGCTTGAAGACATGCTGTAGGAGGTTTTTTTTTTTTTTTTTTTATTGTTTTTTTTTTTTTTTTATTGTTTTTTTTTTTTTTTTTTTGCATTTTTACTTGGTATTTCCTAATTAGCTTGGGATGGGATTACGAACTTCATATGAAAGTTTTTGTTTTATTTATTAAATATTTAACAAAATAATTAAAATTATTGATTAAAATTATTTTTACTATCACATATATAAAAATTTTATATTATAATAATTTTTATTATTATTATAATATATAAAAATTTTATACTATTTATAACTTAAAATAATAATAAAGACTATTATTATCAAACACCACATTATTTATTTATTTATTTTTGTAAACTTGTTATTTTTTAATTCATTTATTATAATTTATTTAGTTTTTAAATGGTAATAAATAAATTAAGTGGTCCAATAGATACGTATATTTTCTAAAGGGTATCAACTAAAGGCTATCTCTAAACTGATATAAAGTTTCAAAAAGAAGGCATTGTTTCAAAGATACATCTTGATGGTAACACACCCTGATGGTGGGTGTCTATAAATATCACGTAAGAGATGGTCCTTATGCCTTTGTAGTTTATTTCAGAAATACACCATCTCTAAAATTGTAGAAGGTTTAGAAGAGTCTCTTTCTTTCATAAATTTTGTTTTGTTCAGGAATTCTTGTAGTGAAGCTCTCCATTTATTCTTCAAATTGTCAATGGCTGGAGGTCAGTTTTCTTTTCCTTACGTTTTCGTATTTAGATGATTTTCATGCAATTTGGTTTATGCATATATAAAAATCACAACTCTGTTTATATGTAAATCTCTAACATTTGGTATCAAGAGTTTGGTTTTTTCTCTACCTTGATATATCTGAATGGAGTTTTAATGAAATTTTTCAAAATACCCAAAACTTTGTTGTATCTGGAATCTTTTTTTGATTTTTTTTTTATGAAAACCAACACTAGAAATCATTACGAAATTGATTTTCTAACATTTTTGATTTTTTAAAACATTAATTTTCATGCCCATAAGGTATAGAAACGACCGGGTCTGCAATTGGACCCATTTGGGGCAATTTTGGGCGAAGAAGACATGAAATAACGAGGAAAAACGAAATCATGGGCCAAAAATGACATGTCGTTTTGGCCCCTTGAGGCCACATTGTGCAACCTCAAAACAACATGTCATTTTTCATAATGAAAAACGACACATCGTTTTTCTAATGAGGGGCGTGGCCATCTTTTGTCAAAACGACATGTCGTTTCAGGGCTTAATGCTCAAAATGACATGTCGTTTTCTAGGCATGAAAAATAAAAAAAAAAATTTAAATTTTTCATATTTTTAATTTGGGTATTTTGGACAATTGTTTTTAATAAATCTAAAATTAATTACAATGAAATCCAAAATTTTATTATTTATGGTTAAATAAAATTTTGAAAATTAATTTTAGAATATGTTATTGAATTTTATGCATTAAAATTAAATGTCTTGAGTGATTTGTATAATTTTAATTAATTTAAGAATAGCCATAGCATCTTAGATTATATTAAAATTATAAATTAAGTTTTTCAAATCACATTTAGTTAAACGGGCATTAATTGTGACTAATTATGTTTAGTATAATGAAATTTATCCCACAAGAAATTTTATTATATTAAATATGATTGGTTAGGATGAAATATTAAACTATTTTCTTAATTTACCCACATGGATTAAGAAATAGAATATAGTTTAATAGTTTCATCATATGGCAGTATTTGAATCAATGTGAATTAGAAACTTAGCTCACAAGCAGTTTTTATGTCATATGATTCATAATTTTTGTTGCATGATTTGCATTGGTAAAACATAACATATAATTATTAGTTTCAAATTTTGTGATATGAGCATGTATGTTTGATGTATTGCAGTAATTCATCCTGTTAATTTATCTGATATGAAATGTGATATTTTCGAGCTTAAAGGTGATAACTATAAAGTCTAGAAGGAGAGGATTCTCCTTTATTTGGGGTGGATGGACATTGACTATGTCATAAGGAAAGATGAACCGCCCTCTATCATTGAGACCAACACTCCAGATGATGTTAGTCGATATGAAAAATGGGAGCGATCCAATCGTCTCTCAATTATGTTCATAAAGATTAAGATCTTTGCTAGGATTAGGGGTTCGGTTGATCAATATGACAATGTCCAAGCATTACTGAAGGCTATTGATGAGCAATTTGAGTCTTTAGATAAGGCATTGGCAAGCACCCTGATAATGCAGTTTTCATCCTTAAAGCTTACCGGTATAAAAGGCGTGTGTGAGCATATCATGCGCGTGAGGGACATTGCGGCTCAATTGAAGACGCTTGAGGTTGAGATGTCTGATTCATTCCTGGTACATTACATTCTGAACACTCTACCCTCTGAGTATGGTCTCTTTAAGATCTCCTATAACACACATAAGGACAAATGGTCAATTAATGAGCTATTGACCATGTGTGTTCAGGAGAAGGGAAGACTCATCATGGAAGACGGAGAGAAAGTAAATTTGGCAATCTAGGGTAATAAGAAAAAGTCTCCGGCCAAGCAAAAGGGGAAAGGCAAGGCTCCTACCTAGCTGGATATTAAGAAGGAGTTCAAGTGCTTCTTTTGTAAAAAGAAGGGGCACGTGAAGAAGGACTGCTCTAAATTCTAGGAATGGCTTGATAAGAAAGGTATTCAACTCTCACTTGTCTGTTATGAATCTAATATGATTGATGTTAATTATAACACATGGTGGATTGACTCTGGTTCTACAATCCATGGTACCAATTCTCTGCAGGGATTGCAAAACCTGCAGAAGCCAGTGGGAAGTGAGCAGAGCATCTATTGTGGAAATAAGATGCGCTCACATGTAGAGGCTATAGGAACATGCAAACTGGTCTTACGTAGTGGCTTTATTTTGTATTTGGAAAAGACATTCAATATTACTAGTTTTTCTAGAAATTTAATTTCAGTTTCCAGACTTGTTTCAGTTGGATATTCTTTTAAATTTTTAGAATCTTCTTTCAATTTGTTTTATAAATATGATTTTATTGGAGATGGTACTTTGTCTGATGGTTTTTTTCATCTTAATTTATAAAATGATGCCAATTATACTACTATGCACGCTCATGAAAATGTTGGTATAAAGCGATGTGTTATAAATGATGAATCCTCTATGTTGTGGCATCGGAGATTAAGACATATGTCCATTGAGAGAATTAAAAGATTAGTAAATGATGGAATACTTAGTACTTTAGATTTTACTGATTTCGATACTTGTGTTGACTGCATTGAGGGTAAGCAAACCAACAAGTCAAAGAAAGGTGCCAAGAAGAGTTCTAATTTATTGGAAATCATACATACAGATATTTGTAGTCCAGACATGGACACGCACTCTCAAAGGTACTTCGTCTCTTTTATAGATGACTACTCACGATACATGTATCTCTACTTGCTTAACAATAAAAATGAAGCACTAGATGCTTTTAAGGTCTTTAAAGTGGATGTAGAGAAACAATGCGGGAAGTAAATTAAGATCCTGAGGTCGGATAAAGGTGGAGAGTACTACAGTAGATACACTGAGTATGGACAAGCACCTGGTCTATTTGCTAAGTTTCTTCAAGAACATGGGATTGTTGCCCAATACACTACGCCTGGTTCTCCTGACCAAAATGTTGTAGCTGAAAGAAGAAACCGAACATTAAAGGACAAGATGCGAAGTATGCTTGCTAGCTCCAAACTTCCTGAGTTCTTGTGGACTGAAGCTCTTAAGACGACAGTGTACACATTGAACCGAGTTCCAACCAAGGCTATTCCCAAGACGCCTTTTAAGTTATTCAAAGGTTGGAAATCGAGTTTGCAACATGTACACGTTTAGGGATGCCCGTCAGAGGTAAGAGTTTATAATCCACAAGAGAAGAAGCTAGATCCAAGGACCATAAGTGCATATTTTGTTGGTTATGCTGAACGGTCTAAGGGATACAGATTTTATTGTCCATCTCATAGTACTAGATTTATGGAATCAAGGAACGCAAAATTTCTTGAGAATGACTTAATTAGTGGGAGCGATCGATCTTGGAATACTGTTCCTAAGAAAGATCATACAGATGCTCAACCTTCCACTTCTTATGATAGATTGATTGTTGTGTATAACACGCCTAAAGTTCAGATGCGTGATGAACAACAACAAGTCATTCAAGTTCCACAAACTGTTGATCATGAAATAGATCCAGTTGAACAACAGATACAGGAACCTGTTGAACAGTTTGTTGAACAACATGCTCCTCAGGAAAATGTTGAACCAACATTAAAGAGATCTATTAGAGAAAAGCGATCGACGATACCTAGTGACTATATTGTGTATCTACAAGAGTCTAACTACAATGTTGGAGCCGAAAATGATCCTAAAACATTTTCACAGGCCATGAGTTCTAAGGAATCTGACTTATGGTACAGTGCCATGAAAGATGAAATGGATTCTATTGCATCTAACAGAGTATGGGATCTTGTTAAGTTGCCCGATGGTGTAAAAACCATTGGATGTAAATGGGTCTTTAAAACAAAAAAAAAGACTTATTGGGCAACATTGAGAGACATAAGGCAAGACTCGTTGCCAAAGGATTTACTCAAAGAGAAGGAATTGACTATACGAGGACCTTTTCTCCTCTATCTAAAAAGGATTCTCTTCGAGTCATTATGGCATTGGTTGCCCATTTTGATCTGGATTTACACCAAATGGATGTGAAAACGGCCTTTCTTAATGGTGATTTAGAGGAAGAGGTTTACATGAAACAACCAGAAAGATTTTTCTCTAGTGATGGTGAGCATTTGGTCTGCAAGCTTAAGAAATCCATATATGGATTGAAACAAGCCTCTCGTCAATGGTATTTGAAGTTCCATGACATTATCTCTTCATTTGGCTTTTAAGAGAATATATGGATCAATGTATATACCAGAATGTCAGTGAGAGTATGATTTGTTTCCTTGTGTTATATGTGGATGATATATTACTTGCAACTAATGATAAGGGTTTGTTATATAAGGTGAAGCAATTTCTCTCAAAGAACTTTGAAATGAAGGATATGGGAGAGGCATCTTATGTCATTGGCATTAAGATCTATAAGGATAGATCTCGACGCATTTTGGATTTGTCTCAAGAGACCTATATCAACAAGGTTCTAGAGAGGTTTCGGATGAAATATTGTTCACCAAGTGTAGCACCTATTGTGAAGGGTGACAGGTTCAATTTGAACCAGTGCCCGAAAAATGAGCTCGAATGGGAACAAATTAAAATAATTCCATATGCTTCAACTGTTGGAATTCTAATGTATGCTCAGGTCTATACAAGACCTGACATTGCATTTGATGTGGGAATATTGGGGAGATATCAGAGTAACCCAAGTGTTGACCACTAGAGAGTTGCAAAGAAGGTGATGAGATACCTTCAAGAGACTAAAGATTACATGATCATGTATGGACGGACTGATAATCTAGAGGTGATTGGATACTCCGACGCAGACTTCGCTGGCTGTGTTGATTCGAGAAAATCAACATCTGGTTATGTTTTCATGTTTGCCGATGGAGCTGTATATTGGAGGAGTGCGAAGCAGACTTTGACTGCTACCTGTACTATGGATGCCGAGTTCGTTTCTTGTTTTGAAGTTACTTCGCATGGTGTATGGTTAAAGAGTTTCATATCCAGGCTTAAAATTGTGGATTCTATTTCTAGACCATTGAGATTGTACCGTGACAATTTAGCTGTGAAATTTATGGCCAAGAACAACAAGAGCGGTAGTCGAAGTAAACACATCGACATTAAGTACTTGGTTGTAAGAGAACGTGTTAGAGAAAAGAAAGTGATCATTTAACACATTAGTACTGAGTTGATGATTGTCGACCCTTTAACTAAAGGCATGCCACCAAAGTTTTTTAAGGATCATGTAGTACGAATGAGACTTGGTTCCATGATGTAAATTTAATTGTACATGCATTTAGTTATTTTTTATAAAACTCTTATTCAGTTGTGATGCTTTCTCATGTTCAGTTGTGCACATATTCAGTTATTTTGAGAAAAATCAATTAAGTTGGACCCGGAATAAACATAGGGTTTATTCACTAAGTTATGTTACCATTTATGAGTTAGTATTAAAAGATATAATGCATTTTAACACAGAAGATGTAACGCCCCTATATGGGGGTTAACAGTTTTTAATGAGATAAAATAAAAATAAATAATAAAAGTAAAACCTTAAAAATAAAATTTACCCGGGACTTAAATGAAAACTCTCAACTCAAAAATAAAAATATAAACGATAAATAAACCACAGTTTTAAATGTAGCACCTTAAATTTAATAAAATAAACTGTTGTCATCATCATTTTAACCCTCAACACATTATAATACAGTCACAGAAAGTAACAATTGATGCTTACATTATCATGAAGAACATTCTCAACGATTGAAGCAGTCCCAATGTAATATAGTTACATCACTTCCTCAACTATATTTCTCGTAGCCACCTCACACTTAGTGAGTCCTGAAAAGATATAAACATAAGGGAATGAGCAACACTATGCTCAGTAGAGAAAGCCATTACTCACCTTTAGGTTTTTATCATTACCACATTAAAACCTGCATGGTTAGTAAGTCACATCATATTCCAGATTATGAGGTTTATTATGATCACATCTTATGGATACCGTAGTTAATCATTACCAAGTGTCATAATTACACATTTATACAAATATTACCAATCATCATTGTTCCTAGGTATCCATGTTAAATTGAGTATCACTCAACTCATCGAAACCCAAGTGGGCGCACTTGATCACCCTATAAACATTCCAAGGGTGTTTCGGTGAGGGGACATCAAGCCCCGAGTCCTCACCAAATCGATTCCTGTACAGTGTGTTCTGGGACTTTCAACCCAAGGAAGCGTCATCGCCTTCCCCCTACTTTACCTTTTAGGGTATTCATGCCCAAGGACGTAACCGTCGCCCTTTTCATGTCTCACAATTTCTCTATATTAAATCATTATTAATAGAGTTAATTTTCCTAACCATGCTTCTCAATTTATAACATGTGTCAATTCATTATGTTCCTCGCCGTACAATACAAGACGAGTCCATGTCATAGTTTCATATGTGATACACATATAATATCAGTTCAACATAGATATATATATTGCGGCAAAACAATCAATTTTAATTCTATAAAAACCTCACAAAAGATGAGTAATAGAATCCCTACCTTTTAAGCTTATCAACAGTCTCTTAATCCTGGAATCAATTAACGTTAGCTCCATACTCCCTTGATCCTAAGGCGTGCATAAGGACAATTAAAACTAAAGCACAACATACAACTACATTCATAAAATTTATTTTAATTTAATCTTAGAATTTCAAGAAATAACCACTGCCCATAGAGGTATTATAAAGTTTAACAATATAAATTTTCTGTCTAGGGCATATACACTTAGACTTCATACATATGCTCCAAAATAGCAACAAACATATACTTAGGTTTAAGAACGCAAATTTGAATAATCCTTTAGTATAAAAGAAAATTTATAAATGAAAGACTAAATTTGTTCATAAGATTCTAACCTCGGATTATGGTTAGTTGGAAGCTTGAAATGGTTTCAAAACAGGTTCCTTTACTTCGGTATGACTGAAATTCTTGCTCAAATGGAGGTGATGATGGCTGATTTTTATGGCTGCCTTGAAGAAGTTCTCTAAGTATTTTGCTTCAGCAAAGAAATGAGAAGAAGAGTGTGGGAACCGTGGAAGAGAAAGGAAGAAAAGATGAAGTCTTTGAAGATAAGTGATAGAAACAATTATAGAGGAGACATGTTGAAGCATGTCACGGAGGAAATAAAGAAAATGAGGGTCAAGAGTAGTTGGAAAAGATATCCTTATGTCTCATCTAAAGACTTTAACACACATAATGCCAATATGACATTTTTGAGATTTATTAGAAGTTCTAAGGCTTTTTAGTAATCATACTAAATAAATATATGAGAATTTTAGAAAATTTAAAAATAGATAAAAATAAATATTATAAAATAAATTTAAATGAAGCAATTTTTTTTTTATACATTAAAAATTAATTTAATTACCTCAATACCCGTTAGGAGAATAACGGGTGTCACAGCTCTACCCCCCTTAAAGAAATTTCGTCCTCGAAATTTCAATTCTAGCAATACTAGTAAAAATTTTAATTCCATTATGATTCCAATTCCGAGTCTAAACCGTTAATGTTGTTTGTCCTCCAAATTTAAGTCATCGTATCTCCACTTATTTACTTGCATAATAAATCTTACTCCTAAATCCCTCAATGAGAGTATTTCTGACAAGTTTCAACTTGTAACACTGTATAATAGTCTAAGAATCTGATCAGGCATACATATTGACCATATCATGATTCCAGTCCTTCATTGTCCATGGACTGTGATTACAATCACATTTAAGGAGATTGCCAGAGAAATTTTATATACTTCATCTTTAAGTTCCTTTTCCTTTTGAGTAAGGAAAAGTCAAATATATTTGATTTCATACCTCAACTAATAAACTAAAACATAATCATAAAATATATATCACAAACACTTTTATTCAAAACTATACATTAAACTTACTCATAGAGATATTAAACGGAATCTCAGAGTTGCAAACATACCCAGCATATTTTTCATTAAACAGCTATCCTCATGACACAAACATTCAACCCAAATAATATACTCATATTTCATATGGAATATTCCCATAACTGACTCTGGTACTTCCACATAATATTAACAGAATATTACACATTACAAACATAATACGGATACGTTTCGATAGTACAAGGCACTCCGTATACCAGCTATCCATATCATGCATGCTTATAGGATACAAAAACATCGATAAACAAAAGATCGGACCTTAAGAAGGATGCGTTTCGAGAGCATCAAGTACTCCGTATCCAGCCATCCCGGCATTAGGCTCAATGAATCTAAAAGATTGAACAACAACGTACCACAAGAAACACAGAATACAAGGCAAACGGTTATTCGTAACACACGGAATATGGACACACATGCCTACATGCCAAAGATAAAACAAAAAGATTACAGATGGAGATTCAAATCAATTGGCCGCTCCCGGCTTTCCCTTTCCCATTCAAGCTTGGATGTTGCAGTGTCGGATTCTGGATGTATGATTTGCATTTTATCTATCAATTCCTCAGCTGTTGAAGCAGTGACAAAGATTTGTCTCTCCGATTCTGTAGTGATGTTTTCTTCCACAGCGTAATCTAGAAATTTCAAAAGACCGTCATAAAAACCCTTTACGTTCAGCAGTCCCAAAGGTTTGGAATAAAAGCCCAACAATTGCCCACAAGCAACTATAAATATTTCCTCAAGAGTACCTAGACCACCAGGTAATGCTATAAAAGCATCAGAATTATAGATTATGTCTTTAAAATTTTTAGGGATACTCCTGACTCCTTCTCCCTTACCTATGGCTTCCTTACAAAGGTTTCCTTCAACTGGAATATGAGGCCAAATTCTTACATCAGTAGCGTCGCTAGACCTAGCTGCTAGTGCCATATTTACCATCATTTTTATACTACCACCCCCATAGATTATGTTAATCTTCTTGTGTGCTAGGACTTGCCCTAAGTGATTTGCAGCTTCTAAATAAGCTTTATCTTTTCCAAGGCTGGAACCACAAAAGACACAGACATTCTTTATTTTCTTCGTGGACTGGGAGGTAGACATATTTGGTTTATAGAAGTGGTTGCTTAATGTCTGCTCCACTTAGACTTCGGGTTCTACATGAGTTTTTAAAGATGAGAAATATACAAAAAGGGCTAAAGAGATAGACGAGTAGGTAATGAAAAGGTAATCCAAAGATTTAAACAAAATCTTGTGCGGATAAGAAAGTAAGATAAGGTGATTGATAGTTTACAGAAAATCTGATTCACTTTTTGAAAAAGATTAGACTCTAATTGTATAACTTTTGACAATTGAGAACAATTCGACAAAAGACCCTCTTGACACAACTGTAGACTTTTTGACAAATATACACCAAGTCTAGAAATTTAATATAAACGACAAATACTATAGAACTTTTGAAATTTGAGACACAAATCTTGAAATATCTGGATAAGCTTTTCAAAATTCAAACATATTACTGTACCGTATGTAACGTGTCTGATAAGATATATATTTTATTATATATATATTTAAGAAAATCATAAATTAAATAAGATATTAACACTTACTGTATCAATCTAATAATCACAATTATTTCAAACACAAAAGCAAATATTCTGAGAAAAAGAAAAACACAAACTGTTGAACATCAGCTAAAACTGCTTCAAATAAGCAAAGACTAAATAACCTTTATAGAGCGATGACTTATTCCCCATCCAGTTTTCTTATGGCTTGACAAACAGGATCTAGAAATACCATATTCCTGAGGCGTTGTCTTTCTGTATAAAATTTAGGCCAGAGTTTAAAAATAGCTCCTTGAACATATCCACTAGGGTGACCGTGGAGAGGAGGATGGATGCTATCCAAGTTCTCCTTTGAAAGTCCATCCCTACAAAACCTTATTTTATCCTCTCTATTCGTAGACATATAACCAGGTGAAGTACATTTACCGTTACAATTTTGTCTTCCACATTTGTTACAAGTGACCACGATGGCACGAGCTCTTCTTTTCATTGCACTACGACTGGTACCTGTTCCTGGTAAACCGACATCTTGACTAAAGTCACTCGGACGGATTTTCCCCTCTATCAACATTCTCACATCACAAGGGATACCAAAACGCATAAGAATCCACAACCGAGTAATTCTAGCCTTGTATTTCTTTCTAAGAATCTTTTGGGAGAGTGATGGGAAATACTTTCTCAGGTGTTGGTACTTTGGGTCCATGATGAGATGAAAGAAGAGTAAATAGAAAGGAAAAATTAAGATAGTAAATTGCAGAATCCTAGAATTCCTTCTTCTTTTAGAGGAAAAGAAGAATTTTTAATGAAAAAGAAGAGGATTTGCGATTTAGAGAGAAAATAACAAATTAAGAGAGAAAAAGTGAACTCGGAGAAATAAGCTCCTATGCACAGTAAACGTATATGTAAACAATGATTAAACCACTGTATATGACACGTATAGAAACCACGTGGGAGAGACAGTGTGAATCAAACTGATTTAAGATTTGAACTAGGCCCAAATGTTCTTAGTTGAAAATGGTCAGGTTGTTTCGGGCCTTAACACATTTAGAACGAGTTAAATAACAAACATAAAATTGAAAACCAATTTGTATACATCTTAAACCCAATTTA
This sequence comes from Artocarpus heterophyllus, assembly GCA_025403435.1. NCBI lineage: Eukaryota > Viridiplantae > Streptophyta > Magnoliopsida > Rosales > Moraceae > Artocarpus > Artocarpus heterophyllus. Next base: position 16,293,111 of record CM046350.1, read on the forward strand.
AAGCCCACTATAGATAAAGTTAACTATAAACAACAAATCTAATTTAACGACAACAAGGATCTTCTTGAATGATCCAGCAACTCAAATAATTTTGTTTTAATCAAAACCTTATTGAACAATGCATACACCCATATGTTATTGATAATACTTAACATCTATCAATGGATTCATCATCATTGCTACCAAGGGTTTAGAATGTGACTAACCTTGAAATCAATACGATTTACGTCTTTCAACATAGACCATATCAATGAACAAAGACACTTGATGTTACTACTTAAGAACATCTACAATCCCCACAATTCTACTTATACAATATATAATTTCCTCATATAACAAAACCTTAGGTAACCAAAAGATTCACTGATACACTTAAATACAATGTACGTAACGAAATATTCCAATTTTGAGATTCATGCATTCTAGACTTTACACAGTCTCAACAGACCAAAAGTCTAACATTTATCTCTCTTAAGATTCAATACCATGATTCCCAACTTATATCATATTCCTCAAATAAATAGAACTTTTAAGAAAAGTTATTGACACTTATGTGCTCCATCGAATCCACACATAATCATTACTTAGGTTTGAATCAATTACGAAAAATTTGGCATATCTATGTCAAACTTTAAAATCAATAAATCAAGCCTTATATTTCTTATTGTTTTTCACGAGACAAAAGGCTTTTAAATCCTCTTATCTATACGAATTTCTCATCGTTTATACGAATTAAATATGCTTATAGATCCAAATATTATACGAATTTCTCATAAGCATTCTACTTATAAACTCATTCCATATAATTATCATTCTCTTATAACTATTAATACTTTCCTTCTACATAATTATTGTACTCATATAACTATTGATATTTTCATTCTATGGCCTTTCCATGTTACATCCTTTTAGACTGTATAAATCAATGTGAAGGTTCATTTTGATGATGACAATAAAAATTCAGCTTCAAAACCATCTCAAAAATATATTTTTTTAAAGTGGTGCTACACTCCCTAGGTTAACCGAACCTAGGCTCTGATACCAAAAATTCTGTAACGCCCCTATATGGGGGTTAACAGTTTTTAATGAGATAAAATAAAAATAAATAATAAAAGTAAAACCTTAAAAATAAAATTTACCCGGGACTTAAATGAAAACTCTCAACTCAAAAATAAAAATATAAACGATAAATAAACCACAGTTTTAAATGTAGCACCTTAAATTTAATAAAATAAACTGTTGTCATCATCATTTTAACCCTCAACACATTATAATACAGTCACAGAAAGTAACAATTGATGCTTACATTATCATGAAGAACATTCTCAACGATTGAAGCAGTCCCAATGTAATATAGTTACATCACTTCCTCAACTATATTTCTCGTAGCCACCTCACACTTAGTGAGTCCTGAAAAGATATAAACATAAGGGAATGAGCAACACTATGCTCAGTAGAGAAAGCCATTACTCACCTTTAGGTTTTTATCATTACCACATTAAAACCTGCATGGTTAGTAAGTCACATCATATTCCAGATTATGAGGTTTATTATGATCACATCTTATGGATACCGTAGTTAATCATTACCAAGTGTCATAATTACACATTTATACAAATATTACCAATCATCATTGTTCCTAGGTATCCATGTTAAATTGAGTATCACTCAACTCATCGAAACCCAAGTGGGCGCACTTGATCACCCTATAAACATTCCAAGGGTGTTTCGGTGAGGGGACATCAAGCCCCGAGTCCTCACCAAATCGATTCCTGTACAGTGTGTTCTGGGACTTTCAACCCAAGGAAGCGTCATCGCCTTCCCCCTACTTTACCTTTTAGGGTATTCATGCCCAAGGACGTAACCGTCGCCCTTTTCATGTCTCACAATTTCTCTATATTAAATCATTATTAATAGAGTTAATTTTCCTAACCATGCTTCTCAATTTATAACATGTGTCAATTCATTATGTTCCTCGCCGTACAATACAAGACGAGTCCATGTCATAGTTTCATATGTGATACACATATAATATCAGTTCAACATAGATATATATATATTGCGGCAAAACAATCAATTTTAATTCTATAAAAACCTCACAAAAGATGAGTAATAGAATCCCTACCTTTTAAGCTTATCAACAGTCTCTTAATCCTGGAATCAATTAACGTTAGCTCCATACTCCCTTGATCCTAAGGCGTGCATAAGGACAATTAAAACTAAAGCACAACATACAACTACATTCATAAAATTTATTTTAATTTAATCTTAGAATTTCAAGAAATAACCACTGCCCATAGAGGTATTATAAAGTTTAACAATATAAATTTTCTGTCTAGGGCATATACACTTAGACTTCATACATATGCTCCAAAATAGCAACAAACATATACTTAGGTTTAAGAACGCAAATTTGAATAATCCTTTAGTATAAAAGAAAATTTATAAATGAAAGACTAAATTTGTTCATAAGATTCTAACCTCGGATTATGGTTAGTTGGAAGCTTGAAATGGTTTCAAAACAGGTTCCTTTACTTCGGTATGACTGAAATTCTTGCTCAAATGGAGGTGATGATGGCTGATTTTTATGGCTGCCTTGAAGAAGTTCTCTAAGTATTTTGCTTCAGCAAAGAAATGAGAAGAAGAGTGTGGGAACCGTGGAAGAGAAAGGAAGAAAAGATGAAGTCTTTGAAGATAAGTGATAGAAACAATTATAGAGGAGACATGTTGAAGCATGTCACGGAGGAAATAAAGAAAATGAGGGTCAAGAGTAGTTGGAAAAGATATCCTTATGTCTCATCTAAAGACTTTAACACACATAATGCCAATATGACATTTTTGAGATTTATTAGAAGTTCTAAGGCTTTTTAGTAATCATACTAAATAAATATATGAGAATTTTAGAAAATTTAAAAATAGATAAAAATAAATATTATAAAATAAATTTAAATGAAGCAATTTTTTTTTTATACATTAAAAATTAATTTAATTACCTCAATACCCGTTAGGAGAATAACGGGTGTCACAGAAGATAATACTCATTATAAGAGGGCCTATTGCCATGATTCTTGTGTTTATTCAGTTATTTTGAGAAAAATCAATTAAGTTGGACCCGGAATAAACATAAGGTTTATTCACTAAGTTATGTTACCATTTATGAGTTAGTATTAAAAGATATAATGCATTTTAATACATAGAAGATAATACTCATTATAAGAGGACCTATTGTCATGATTTATGTGTTTGTTTCTTAAGTTTGAAATTGATTGTTTTTAGTTATTTAGAAAATATATGTGAACCAAGTGGAAGAATGTTATTTTTTAATTCATTTATTATAATTTATTTGGTTTTTAAATGATAATAAATAAATTAAAATAAATCAAGTAATCCAATAGCTATATATATATATTTTAAAAGGTATCAACCAAATGCTATCTCTGAATTAATATAAAATTTCAAAAAAAATACCTTGTTTTAAAGATATCTCTTGATAGTAACACACTATGATGGTAGATGTTTATAAATATTAAATAAGAGAGAATCTTTATACCTGTGTAGTTTATTTTAAAAATACACCATCTTTAAAATTACAAAAGATTTAAAAGGGTCTCTTTCTTTTACAAATTTTGTTTTATTCAAAAATTCTTATAATGAAACTCTTTATTTATTTTTCAGATTATCAATAGCTGAAAACCAATTTTCTTTTCTTCACATTTCTGTATTTAAATGATTTTCATACAATTTAGTTTATACATATATAAAAATCACAACACTGTTTATATGTAAATCTCTAACAAAACTTCGTATGAAAGGTCACTAATCTTCAGGTATTGCATATTCAATTTGATTATTTTTCACGAAAATGGACTTCAATCATACAGCTACAATGTCTAAGGCCAATTTCATGAACTTTCAATGATCAGCAAAATTGTAATTGATAAGCATAACGAAACCAGGCAATTCGCAAAACATGAATTTTCATTAACAAAAGAGCTAACGCTTACATTCAAGTTTCTGCTAATTCTGAACCCTAAACAGCAATAAAATCATGTTTCGTACATCACGCACCATTCCCAACTGCTTCTTCTATACAGAGAAAGCCCTAAAATCAAACTCAAGCGCGTTCGCCTCTAATGCGCCTGGCGAGCTGAATATCCTTGGGCATGATGGTGACCCTCTTGGCATGAATGGCGCAGAGGTTGGTGTCCTCGAAGAGACCGACGAGGTAGGCCTCGGCGGCCTCCTGGAGAGCGGCGACGGCGGAGCTCTGGAATCGGAGATCGGTCTTGAAGTCCTGAGCGATCTCACGGACAAGTCTCTGGAAAGGAAGCTTCCTGATGAGAAGCTCGGTGCTCTTCTGGTACTTCCTGATCTCACGGAGCGCCACGGTTCCGGGCCTGAACCTGTGGGGCTTCTTGACTCCGCCGGTCGCCGGAGCCGACTTACGGGCGGCCTTCGTCGCCAGCTGCTTCCTTGGCGCCTTGCCGCCGGTGGACTTGCGAGCCGTTTGCTTGGTACGAGCCATTGGAGAATCGGAGAAGAGTGACTTCGGAGAACTTGAGAGCTAGGGTTTGCAGAGATTGACGGATTTCGTTGGTTGATGGTGGTGATCGATGGGGAAATGAGAAGAGAATTTATACAGAGTTTTGAAAAAGTGGCGCCAGGAGGACACTGATTGTGGACCGTCGATTTGTTTTGAGTAATCGACGGCTTTGGTTGAGTTTGTGGCTTTTGTGAGGATCGCGGATCGATGACGTGGCAGTGATTTTTGCTTTGTGTGGGCGCGATTTTGAAATTTGGGGCGGCGAAGTGAGCAATCCTGACCGTTGGAATTTGTGTTGTTAACTTGTTGAACATTTGCCGTCATTCTATTGCGATTCGTGCGGATCGATCGCCTGGCGGGTATGGAACTCGTGTTTTTTTTTTTTTGTTTTCGTTTTTCCGCTTTTAGCGAGGTTTTGCAATAAAATGATTTTTTATCTTTAACGCACAAAAATGGTTCTGTCATAAACGACAATAAACTATGTGTCTTTTCAGCCTTAAACGACAAAAAAATCCTATGATTTTTCCCCCATTACGACACCAGGCTTGTAGCAGAAAACGGCATGCAGTTGAAAACAACAACTAAGTTTGAAATAAGTACTGCATGTTATTTAGATTGTGTTTGTAAAAAATGAAACAATTTAATGTAATATAAGAGTTTTATATTGTAATTTATTTTTTTACACACACTCTTACAATTAAACGACAACAAAAGTTTAACAGCATGTTGGACAAAGAAGGAAATAAACGACAAAATTTTCCTTATACGGGAGTTCTCTTGTTTGCTTATCTCACTAAAATACTAGTTTATGCGATAATTCTATAGTAAAATATTAAAATATGAAAAACGCTATTAATAAAACACAGTAGTTATTGTTCAATTTTCTTTAAATTCTGTAAAATTATAGTGATCTACTGTTAAAAATTATACTTAAAATTATTTGACTTATGGGGTTAAGCCAACCAACTCAAACTGATTTATTTTCCATCTGTTTGGTATGAATGATAAGTAGAAAGAAAGAAATATGTTGAAAAAATTTTGATAGGAAAAATGATAAGTTAAGACGTTTGACAAGAGAGAAGTTTAAGTGGAAAGAAAAATAGGGTAGAAAAATCAGTTGGTGAGTCCCACCATACCTTTTCCTTTTAAAAGTCGATGAATTATCAAACGAAAAATTGAGGTAGTTAGGCTATGTCCAATCTAATGCAAGAGTTAATTCCATTGCTATATTTGTTAAAAAAAAAGGAACAAAATGTTACATTTGACATTAGTATTTACTTTTTCTCCAATGCATCAAGGTCATTTTAAATGCTAATAACACTATTTTATTATTTTTTTCACTACGAGAATCTATAAATGTGATTAATATATGATGTTTCATTTCCATCCAACGTACAGATATACCACCCAAGAGATTCAAAAAAACAAAAACGTACTTTCATCTTCCTAAGTTCTCTTTCAACCAACACCTTCCTATGTTGTCTTTCAACCAACATCATGCCGTTTGAAATAGCTTATGCTTTTACTTCGAAGCAACAGTAGAACGAAAAAAGCATAAACTATGACTTTTTTTTAATTTAGTGTTTAAATAGTATATTGAAAAAAGCTTTTAAACTTGTTTGGTTAAAAAAATTGAAAGCTCTTCTTGTATAAAAAGTAATATAATTTAAGGATATGAATGGAACTATCAATTTGTTATTCTTAAATATAAGGTCAATAATGTAAAAAAAAAGAAGCTTTTCATAAGCACCGAATATTAGTTTCTCCTAAAAGTGTTTATAAAAGCCAAAAAAAAAAACTTTTTCAAGATCTATCCAAACATACCAAAAAACAGCATTAGAGTAAATAGTGCACAAACAGTTTTTTAATTCATTCCAAACAAGCTCACATTGACCTTGTTTTCTATGCGTTCTTTTTTATACACACGGATATACAAGATGAGCAAGGCCTTTGATGACATATCGGAGGGAGAGCCTAATAAAACTTCATCTGATGACGATAAAAGAAGAAAAGTAAGACCCGTTTGGTTTCGTTCTTAGAATTTTTGAAAATATTTTTATATGTTTTTTGAGGTAAAAATTTAACAAACACTTTTAACATAATCTCAAAAAATTCTCATTTTTTAAAATAAAAATATTTTCACTTATTTTGAAAACAATAACAAACGGCCCCTAAGTTTCACATTTTTTACACATATTGGCCACTGGTAAAGGACTTCCAGCGTTTTACACAGATTTAGGTTTCTTCCATTTTTTTTCTTCTTTTTCCTTAATGGAGAAGAGTAAGGTGCAGTGAAGTCGACTATGAATAGTGGTTTTGAGAAGCAATAATTATTTCGATAAATTTTTTGAGTTTTAAAATATAATAATGGCAATTTTGTAATTGAATGTGGATACACTACATTATGAAAATAATCCTAGAATTTATTCAAGCTCAAACATAAAAGTGAATTTTAACCTATTTTCCTAAGTCATGTTAATGTTCATCTTCAAGCTTGAAATACTGGGCTAATCTATTTTACTTTTAAGTTAATATTCGTCTGCATGCTAATAACATTTATCAAAAAAACACTCAATCACAAGTTTGTTTTATTAAAATAACAATGATCTAATTTATTGAAACCTCAGAGTAAACATTGATTTGATTTTGCTTAAAAATTCAAAATCGTTTAAACAAAACAACTTAGTAGCTTTCCTTTCAAACCGTCCAAACCAATCGTAAACATGCACAAACATTATAGTAAAAGGGACATTAGTTGGGCATAAAAATAATAAATTAATGAGGAAAAATGAGGGCATGAAAAAGAAATACGAAATTGCACCATTGAAGAAGTAGTTTGTTGCAATTTAGTTCGTATTGTTAAAGAAAATTTGTTGGATTATCAATTAATGGATCGACTTTAAGATAACGTTGACAATAGAAATCACAGCACAACGACACAACATTGTGCTACAACACAAGCATGACACAATTTTTCACGAGTTAGTGTAAAAAGAAGTTGGACCATTTCATTAATCTAAAATTGACCTGCTTGTATTCAACATATAATATATTACTCTACTATTTCTTTTATAAAAAAAAAATTTCCTATAGTATATTTAGTATCAATTAATTGACATTAAATTGGATGTATTTGTTGCATAAAATTAATTTAATTTTGAGAGAATATATGTTTTATGTTACTTTTATGTATTTTGGTCCATAAATTGTAGATTTGAATTATATAATACCACCGGTTAATTTCAAGTTGCATGTTACAAGTTGATTAAGGGTCATGTGTCGCATAGGTCATGGGTTAAGGTGGTTCGTATTCATTTCAACCTGTACTAGGACGAGTCATACTAGTAGTGTTGGGATTTCCTAACATGTTTGTATCACAGGTCATATTAGTATAAAGGTATATTATACATATATTAATCCTCAACCCGATACTAACATGACCCTTGATACGAATTTTCACCCTTACATTAAGACGAAGAGCTTTTCAGAATGATTTGCTTCATAATTAAGAAAGAGTTACAAGTCTTTTAAAACATACACTCAAGAAGATAATCTATTAGGTTATAGCTTTCAATGTGAAAAGTTTAAATTAATAACCCCCATGAAATGAGATTTTTGTTTTTGTCTTTTTTTAAAATACCCTTTTATCATAAAATCTATCTACTTCCCATTCTTACTTTTCGCTGGCACCGTTGCCCACTCCAACCCTGTTCCCTTTCCAGCACTATCCTCATTGGCGTCTCCTCCATATCCTCTAGTAAATCCGCTCACATCTGTTAGACTAGGTGCCCTAAGGACTAAATGTTGTAATAAGCTTTTGGAGACATTTTATCATTAAAGAGTTTATTTATTATTCATACACCAAATGTTGTCCTCTTTATGTTCATTTATGTTGAATATACGATAAGCAAACAAAAGTCTAAAACTATCAGTCTAAACCTTTAAGATTGTACATATGATGGACAAATTATACAGAAGGCATGAATCTTAAAGGTGATGGCCTAAATGATAAGATTCGCAATCGAAGGAATAAAGTTGGACGCTTTATTTATGCTAAGATTGTTATGTTGTCCATGTCCCTAATGGAAGATGGCTTGTCTTAATCATCTGAGTGGGACTCTGCGAGTAGAAATATTAGTGTATTGTCATAGGTGACGATATATTGAATCAAGACAAAAGGTTGAATTGATTTGATTAATAATTTTATTTGTTTAAATTAATTCACTTTAGACAATCATATGTATTACATCTTAATCCTAAAATAAATAATGGGTCCGTATTCTAGACTTATATCTTTTGATGTATCAAAGGGTGGCATCCTGATTTGCTGATAGTACGCATAGCAATATATTGAATACATGACTCTTGATTGACGTAGACTAGTTATTCAAAAATGTGAAATCAATAGCTCTTTTGTAGAGTCAATAATATTCTCTTATATGTATTATCTTGTAATTGGAAGACTGTAATGCTCAACATTTGGATACATAGGTGTAATTAAATGATATACTATTTATGATAGTAAGTATTCCAATAGTGGGATAATGGAACATAAGATAAAAATAATCAAAAAGGTAAAATAAAATTTATCCTTAAGCCGATTATAAATATCCTATGAGGATGTGACACATTATGATATTCATAGAGGATTAGTTTATTGAAGCTTTGTAATTTTATATAGTTTGAGAGTCCAGCTCTAAGCTTTTAGTGAAGTAATGTTAGAGTTGATAATTATAAAATATTATCTGGGATATGTTATTTTATAATTATGAGAGCTTGATCTATATATGTCCATCAGGTCCTATTTGCTAGATCATTATAATTCCCGCAATGATACGATGTATTTTTTCTACATATTGGTGACTTATGTTAATTATTTGATTGGCTGAAATTCAACAAGAGTGGATTTAATAATTCATGTTAGTTTATCGCTTGAATTAATTTTGTAAATTAATTTAAAATAAACATATTGAATTATTTGGATATTATTTTATTTACTTTGGGATTATCTGTATATGATTGTTTTAATCAGATTCTCTATTAGGTTATTTGAATTAAAACTAAGGCTCTATCTAAAATTCTTATGTGAAAATAAGATATTCTAAGATTCTAAATTATTGCACGGTCAATAGGCTGATGGAGCTGGTTTGGTAGGTCGATCTCCTAGATTGACATGCCAAATATATGATTATCAAATTACGCATTTTTTATGCGTTTTTCATCAGAAGTTGATTCAGACTTGAATTTTGAAGCATAATCTAATAAGATTTGACCCCAGGTCTGACCACTATAAAAGGGGAATGATTTTTCTTTGTTATTTAGATCACTTGAGAAGTAGAAAAGTGAGTACTCTACTGAGAGAAACTTTGAAACTCTCAAAGAGCTATTGTTCAATATCAAAAACCTTAGCTCTAGATATTCTCAAGTGGCTGGAAGGAGAGTCACTGGAGAAAAGGCTGTATGATGTACGACCCCCTGCACTCCGATCGTGGATAGAGAACAACAAAAAAAACCAGTTAGTTTAGGCTCTTCTGGAATATTTTTCTCTTCACAAATTCCTACTACTTTCAGTATACAAAAGAGATATCTAAGATGTGTCATTAATTTATGTATTTAGTATGTCAAACTTGTTATTTGGAAAATACTCCGATTTAAAATTTTTAAATTTCTACTATGTGTTGTTTTCCAAAAACATTTATGGCCAAGCTCAAGCAAAGTTTGTCAAATCCCTGGAAGCTAGTAATCTAATCTTAAATCTTCTTTCTCTTTGTTTGAATTGTTGTTTGAAGATTGGGCCTGAGAAAATAACAAAGTTCGTGCTATTTCGTGGTTTTTTTAACTTGTATAATATGATTTTTTGAATAAGACAATAAACAATAATGTGAGGACTGTTCGGACCATTATTACCTAATTGAAAATTTTTGGTCAGTTGGTGATGATTTTTCGTGCTCACTCAATTGGACGCGGTTGTCTCAAATAGTAAAGTGTACAAGAGTATAAATGTCAATCCCACGAGGATTGTGTAATTTTTAATTAATTATCGAAATCCTAACTCTAAAATTGAATTATTGTTGAGGGTTTTGATCTAAAATTAAAACTAATGTGAAAATGAAATAGAAATTAAAATGAGAATTTAAATAAATTTTTAAAAATTATTGAGAATTATGATTTCACTTAAAATTTATCCAATCCTATCTGATTAAACATATTAGTATGATGGCCTCATACTATGTTGATGGTCGAATTACCTATCCTATTTAGTGCTTTTTCTAGAGTCACACAAAAAATACCTAGCCCTTAAAACGTACTATATCTTTATGTGAATCTATTATGCCTAAGTTTATTATGTTCTATGGATATTCTTATTGTGACTACAATCTTACATACAATTTATGGTATTCTACACATATTTCTTAATCACAAATCTCTTATCGGTTTCATTATGATTTATATTGTCATCTAACTAGTGATTACTTAATTAGAAATATTAAACCTAGTGTAAATACTCAACAGAGATATAAGGTTCACAATAATAAAATTTAACTGAATAAAATGTTCATATATTCTAGCTAAATCACAATCCCAACTAAAAATAAAATTAGAACATGATAATAAAAACACACCACAAAAATATTAAAATAAGCGTTAATACATTATAAAAGATAGAGTTTAGAAATGACCGAATAACAAGCAGTGTCTAACAGGCCCTTATTCCACTCTTATAGATATTCTCACAAAATATTTTACAACACTACCAAAAGTAAAACAAAATCGTTCCAGCCTAATGCTGGAACTCCTAAAAAAAAAAAAAAAAAACTTACGCTACTGGAGAGCCATTCGGCTCTCCTCCTAAAAACTACTCCGTAGATGTTAAGAATGCATGGCCTTTTATATGCGGAAGCATTCAGAAAAGAACAAAGTTATTAGTACATTATTATAGGTAAAGTCTTAACATAAGGACCTACACTTATTGTTTTACAAATAAAATAAAAAGAAAACGAAAGCTAAGTCATGAAGCAGGTTTGATTGAATTTTGTTTTCTTTCCATTTTCTTCACCCATCCAGCTAATTTGGGACACTTTTGTTTGTCATCATGTTGAAATCAGCGCAGCGCAGGCCTCAAGTCTTCTTCATTCAATTTTTTTAAATTCTTGTATGGAGAGCAGCCAAGCAAATGAGAAATGCAGCACTCACAACCGACGAAAATCTCGCTAGACGCACCTCCACGCATGCATACAGTACATGACTAGCACCGATTGGAGCGTTGAAGACAACATGCGTGCTGCACTGGAGCAATAAGGTCCTTTCAATATTCCATATGGATGGCCCTACACGTAGGTGCTGACGTAGACTTTGACTCGCTGACGAGGACTTGCCACATGGATCTTCTGGGTTGATTGGGTTGCCGACTTTGCTGAAAATTATGTTTTTGATCCCTTTTTTTAAGTTTGCTTGCGATTTTCTTCCTATTTTCACCCCTGAAACAAAATTGCCTTCATTTTAGCCCAGAAAAATTAATGAATTTACAAAATAAAAATTAGTAAAAACAAATAAATATTATTACAAACATATTTTTATAGAAAGCATACTAAAATATCAACAACACACAAAAATACTTAATTTTGAGGATTTAATAACAAATAAAATGCTAAACAATTGGTTTTAACCTTATAAAACATGCCTTATTTATGTGTTATCACCTGTCTGAACGATCCTATATGTTTGAATGGTTTAAACGAAAAGGTCATCAGGGCAATTTAGTCTTTTTTCTTGCAATACTGTTGCTTCTATGGTCTCATTGGGAGGCCTAAAAAATCCCAAAAGGAAACCTAAGGGAGGGTTTTTAAAAAGGATGCCATTTTTGAAAACACAAAATAGAAGTTGAGTGTTTCGGAAATGGGAAATGTGGTTTTGAACCATTTTGGTTAGAAACATTATAATATGTGAGAGTTTTGCATTGTAGCTTACTTTTTCTTGACACCATAATATGTGAGAGTGTTACGCTGTAGAAACTAAAAGTTTTGGTTAAAACTAAAACTGCCAACTATACTAAAAATTTTGATAACATAGATAGCAGGTTTTGGTTAACATTCCTTGTGTAATTAACCTCATGAAGCAGGAATTATGAATTTAAAATGAAGCGATCAACAGGTTTTTATCACGAAGTAACTATTTAAAAGTTAATTTTCAAAATTACTTGAGAATTATTGTCGATTCATCATTAGACATTTTTTACACTGTGCAGTCGAGTTAGCAAATGAAACATTTGCACTCGTCCAAAATTTGGGAATTTTTATAAATATAATCTTTTAAGATATACTTTTTATACATATTATATATCTTTATTTGTTGCACAACTTAATATACAATATAAATAATAATATGATATAAATTTTTTTAAATATAACATAAATAAACATAATTTTTAAAAAATATGAGATGACGTGTAATTTTCTTGGATCAGAATTGATATGAGCCTGAGTAAAAAAAAAAAAAAAAACTTTTAAAACTCCTTCCCCACGTTTCCCCTGAACAATTATCGACTCTAATTAATTCCCTTAAACCCATAATTAAATACGATAAAATAAGATTAAACCTCTAATTAAACCCAAACGGCCCTCAATCGGCCCATCCAATCATGGCTTCTCCTTCGTCTCACCTGCTCCGTTTCCAGGCGTTTCTGTCTTCTTCTCGAAGGAACTCATTCTCCTTCTGACCCATCTCTTAGTCAAAGCCCAAACAATATTGCCTCATTTTGAACTTTCAAAGGAACCCTTCATCGAGCTTTTGATTATCATTGTTCTCGATACCAAGAATTCTTTTTACTGAAGCCCATTGCGAGATCTGAGTTGGTAGGCATGGTACTCCCGCTGCTGAAGCTTGGGACTTTGGCGTTGAAGACTCTGAGCAAACCAATTGCTAGCAGGCTCAAGAAACAAGCTGGCTTGCATCCCAGGTTCCGCCAATTTATTGTCGACATCGCTCAGGTACTTCATATTCTATCTTCTGATCGCCTTTTGACATCTGGGCTTTTTTCTTTTTTTCCTTTTTTTTCTCATTTCGTGTCGATTTTAGATTGCAATTCTGTCGTTCCCAGAAAAAAAAAAAACGACCTTAATTCGTATATGTTTTTATAGTTGATCGTGATATACAAATTGCACTTTTTTACACTTTAGAAAATGGGTATGTCCCTTTTATCAAAGATCAATTAACCTTAAATTGCCTTAATTTGACATGTTTAGCATGTGTATTGTTGCATTTTGCGGCATTGTGATGTTGTTGTAAATTGCGTTCAATGCATTTTTCTTATTGTTCTGCTGCTAAAGATTTGCTTGTAGTTCTACTGCCGCCGCTGCGTGATAATGCTTTTAAATTTCTGGTTTTTATTCTTGTTATAATTGTTATTTATACATATTTCATATTTCACATTAAACTCGTAAATGCAGTCATTCCAATTCTAATTGTTATAATGCTTTCAAGTTTCTGTTATGTATGTCCTCGTATAATTGTTATAATGCTTTCAAGTGTCTGGTTCTTCTTCTTGTTATGACTGTTACTTATAAGTGTTTACTTTTTGACATTTAACTCACAGACGTGTTCCTTCTAACGGAGGTTACTATTTATTTGAAACAGAAAAACCACCAAATCACCACACAAATACAAAGACGCATCTATGGCCACGCAACTGATGTCGAAATACGCCCCTTAAATGAGGAGAAAGCTGTACAGGCTGCTGTAGACCTTATTGGTGAACTATTTGTTTTCTCTGTAAGTAATGATCTCCTAGCTACTTCTTTGCAGAATTTCTTAAAGATATTTTCCTTCGGATACATAGCAAAACCCCAAGCTGAAAACCAGATAGGCTAACACGAATTATTGATGGCTGACATTTATCTCGTTAGAAAACAGTTCTGTGTACATTCAATGTGTCTTTCTTTCTATCTTTATTATCTTTTTCATTGTTATTCTTTTTGTAACTTGCGTGTTCAAATTCCTACTCGATAGGTTGCAGGAGTTGCTCTGATCTTTGAAGTGCAAAGAAGTGCTAGATCAGAAGCCAGAAAGGAGGAAATCCGCAGGCGGGAATTGGAGGTAACATAGCTATGCGCCGTTTTGTTTTTGTCTGATGACACTGAATCGCCGTGTTTAAAGCTTTCACAAGAAATCACAACGGGAGATTGTTTTGTTTATTAATCTCTTCAAGTTCTGGAATCGGTGTCATTTTCCTCAGTGTCATTGTATATAGCAATTCTTAGATTCTGATATAGTTGAGCGCAACCAAGTTATAGAAACTAGGAAGGGTTCTCCTCCTTCCCCCTGATTGTCTAAGAAACCTATCAAATTCAAAAAACTGCATAATATTCTGACAATATAATCTCCTGGAAAATCCTGGATTGGTTTAGAATACAGTTGCATCTCAACAAATTGACCAACCAAGTTGAGTCTATAGTGATTAATAGGTTTATCCTGACCGTTTCATTGAAAAAGCAGATATAAATGAGCAACACCAAATGGTCAAAGAATAAGGATGTTTGAGATAAGTTCGTTCTTGCATTCCCGCTAGTATTGGTACTATGCGTCATTTATCACAATTCTGCTTCTTAAGATATATTTCTTAGACTGACATTTTGTAAATTATGTAGTTACGCCTTCGTTCTTTTTTGGTGGCTTAAAGTAATATGGTTATTGTATTTATTATTCTATGATCACTTATGAATAAAATGGAAGATCGTGGATGCAGATATCATATTTATATAATAAAGGTACATAAGTTTAAATGTTTTGCCTAACGCGCAGCCTCTATCTGCTTGATGTAGACAATGAAGCAAAGAGACGAGGAGTTGTCAAGAGAAGTGGAGAGTCTTAGGCGCAAACTTGAAGAACTAGAAGAGCTCGCAAAGAAAAGAGGACTTGGTTCTGTTTTTAATTTCAAGCACACCACTACAGACGCTGCAAAATCAGCAGAACCAGCCTGATCTCGCTTACAAGATTTACGAAACGAATTAGAGATACCGATATTTGTTTTGCTCTCTTCATCCAATACTTCTTTCCAAGCCATTCTTTTGACCAAAGGTCATCATTCAGATTGGGTTAGTGCTTTTCCTTACCACCCCACATGTAGATGAATCCTCCCAACATTGAGGTTCTGTTTTGATCGTTGGAAAATAAAAGCAAGCAGCCAATATTGCTGACCAAGTTGAACTCAATTGTGGTTCCAAGTGGCCATCCAGTCATAGTCTACTTTCTATATGCTTGCACTTTTTATGAGCACAATTCTGAATCCTCCATCTCACATACAGATTAAAATTCACATTTCACACGCCCTTTGAAAAGGGCTTCAATGGTTTCAAATGTGGCTAACAGCTTTCTGGTGCTGACTCATTTGGTTGGGGGACTTGGAATTGGATCACAATGGCCATATTTATCTAGATTTGCAAGGCATAAAGTATTGATTTTGTCAACATAGTTCTATTCATCATGACTTTTTTCTTTTTTAATCTTAATAGTTGAGAATGTTTGAGTGGTTGTTCTGATGGATTTGCCGCACCAAAATGTTAGTGATTCTCTGTGCTTGATTGGATAACAATATCATTAATTAACATGAGAATATGTTTAACTGTGCTAGGATGCTCCACTTTGGATCCTTGCGAGCTAAGATTTCTTAAAAACTGAAAAAGAGACTTTTGACTTCCATCTCACATGTATTGCGCAATTTTGTTTTTAATAATACACTAATTTTATAGAGATAATATCAAAAACTGTCTTTGTGTTTCATCAAAGTATTAGAATCTGAATGAAATTAGACGGAATCCAACTATGATATCAAATTTAGTTAAAATTAGCTGTATGAAAAAAAAAATTACTGCAGTTTAGAAAAGAAATAAAACACAAAGGTATTAACTTGAATTCACAATTTTTTGACATTTGCAAGTAATGATTTAGATTTTTGTTCATACTCTACGGAGTTGTTATCCTTAAATTAAGCGCACTTTTTCTTTATGCGTGGCCTAAAAAGAAAAACTTTTTGTATGGTTAATTTTGACTTAAATCAAACACCAAAAGTCGATTTTTTTATAATTAGAAAAATACATGGGTAAATTTTGTGTGCTTAGAAAATTATGAAAGATAATTTCAAATATTTTTTTTTAAAAAAATGTTAAAATTATAAAACAATAGCAACAAAAATAGAATTTGAGCTATCAGAGTTACTTCCCAAAATTTTGATTAGCCAAATTTCTGTTGTATTTACCATAACAGGAAAAAACAGAAAAAATAAAGTATGTTCTCTAGACCTTTAAGGGGAGATATTGATAATACCACTTGCAGGAAAAGGATAATATATAATTGTTTTTATTTAAACAATCCGTGAGATCCCCTAAGGTTTCATAATGAATTGATCATATTTGGCCATTCGGTTCTTGCAAAAAATCTATAAAATAAATATCTCAAAGAGAGATATTTGTTCTGCATCGTTCTGCATCAAATTAAAAACCTCAGTTTTAAGATTCTGATAATCTGAAACACCATGTCCTACCACACCCTTTAATTCTCTTCCAAATTCAAAGGAGCATCAAGTTGGGAATCTGGTATAGATGGTAGTGGGAAATGCTCTTTATACCTTCCTTGCCCATCTCATCTTTCACCTCTCTCTCTCAACAAAATGACTATGAACATTGCTCTTTTAGCTTTCCACTTCAATAGTAAAGACACCTTTACTTTTCTCTACCAAATCAATAACCTTTTTCACCTATTCAGCCTCAATCAAATGTAAGTCTTCTCTTTCTTTACCCCTCCTTGACATAACCATACCATTATGAAATGACAATCAAAAAGCTTTTGATAACGTTTTGAGAAAGATCACGGAAATGGCATACTGGTGTCTAGCAAATCAGAGCTGAAAGCATCTCCAATGCAATGCTAAATTGATATTACAATGACAAATTTAGAGTGTACAAAAGTACTCTCTAATGCAATGCTATTTTTAATATTGAATTTGCTACATGCTAAACTTTGTGAAACTTTATGGTAAATTTATCACAAAGTTTAACATATAGTAAATTTAACATTTAATTCATATTGATTAGGAGATTGATTTTTTTTCGTTTTAATAATTATAATATTTTTATTTTTTTTTAATTATTTTAAGGGTGAAAACATCACTTTATGCCCACCGGTGAAGCACTCCTTGGACAGCCATTGGATCAAAATCGTTTGGTTGAGAAAAACATGGCGTTTCTGTGCTTTTCTATTGTGTTGCAACACCGGAATCTTAAACAAGAAACTCATGCCGTTTCTATACTTCCTTCAAACGGTTGAACGAGACCTCCAAATCCGCCTTCGATTTCTCCGCCACCATGTGAGCCGACCGCTCTCGATTGAGCCCCTCTAGGACCTCCTAGAACCTCACCGGTGAAATTTCATCTACCGATGAACTCTTCATCAGAATCTGTGTGAGATTTTAAGGATATGTTTGTTTTATGCATTCCTTTGTATTCAATATACTCAAACTTAGATTTGAGTATCAAGAATTCTTCGGATACGTATTTGTTTTCTCCAAAATCTAAATTATTTGAGTATCAATAATTCAAGTTTTTAGAGTTCTCATCCCTTTAAATTTTTAATACTCGGATATCTTTTCTACGGTAAAAACTAAAATTTTTTCTACTATATTTGAAGAAAAAAAATCATAACTTCTCCATTTGATATCCAATTGATATGATTTTTTTTAACTGTGTTCATAATGAAGAGAAAAATAAAGTAAGATACATATTGCATATTTTTTTAAGATCATTAACATTAAAATTTTATTAGATTTTCTAATAAATCAAAAACTATCTTTGTTACATCTCCAAACACAAATTTCAATTTTATTCCATACTCAGATTAAAACTTAAATATACATTCAAGCTTTAATTCGAATAATAATTCAAATCACTAACTTAAATCCTAATTCAAATTACACTAACTAAAATTAAACAACTAATTCGAATCCATTTACCAAACGGACCCTCAGTTCTTTGGATCCCTTCTCTTAAAGCAATTCAAGAAGTAATAGGTTAGTTTGACATTGTTGTATTTTTGATATATTTGTTGTCAATTATGTTGTCACTCAAAAAAAATAATGTTACATGAATAATGTAGGCGTTTAGTAGATTTCTTTTTCAAAGTTGCTAGGAATATGAAAGCATCATTTAAGAGTTTGGTAAACTGTGAATTCAATTATCGTGAAATTATATAATGACTAGAAATAACTTTCATTTTTTTAAGAAAAAAAATACTTTATTGTTATTAAATAGAGATATTTCAGTTCATATATTTATAATTCTAGTTTTTATTTCTAATGTAAAAGTCAATATTCATAATTTTATACCAAACACCCTAGCATCTATATATTCTTCACAATCTATACTCTAAAAGCAAGGCCAAACAGGCTCATTGACGTGGTGATCTTAGAAATGATTTAATGGTATCTAAGATTTAATAGAACAGATAGTGTAGATAACACACGTAACTCAATCTCGTAGCTAGTGATGCTAATGATAACATCGAAATGCACAGAGTCGGTGATGGATCCATAATTTTGAATAAGATAGCAATGACTATTTCTTGAACTGAAACGACGAATTTCAATTTTAGATACCATTTGGTATTGTCTTTAAAATAGGTGAAAATGTTTTTGTTTTGAAAAATGAGAATTTTTTAGGAATTATGGTGAGAATATTTTTAAAATTTTTGTCTCGAAAAACGTACGAAAACATTTTTGAAAATTTTGAGAAAGAAACCAAACGGGAAGTGTATTGTCACCACAAACTTCTGTCTTCTAATTAGATTCTTCATGACACACTTATTATTAATTTAACTTTGATTGCATGCAGAGGGCATAATGCATAGATTCCATAGAAGCTACATGAAACAATGAAATTTATACTTACAAAGTCATGCAATGGTGAACGTGCAATGTTGCAATGTCGTAATTGGCGGCTATTGGTTATTCAAGGTCATAAATTTCATGAAGCAACACCTGTATAAAATTCAATGCCTGAACTTTAGGAGGAGAATAGGAAATAATATAAAGTGTAGAAAGCTTTTTTTATTTAATTTTTATTTTTTTGAGATTCCGAGAAGAAATATATATAAGAACTAAGACGTGAGAACATAATATAAAAGTTGTATTAAAAAAAAAATAGAAATGGTACAATTTAGTGGAAGCAACTTTTCTATTAGGTTTATTGACTAATATTGAACATGTAGATTTGTTTACGTGAAGGAAGTCATGGAGCTTTTACTCTTTACAATTATTTTCAGTTTTTCTGCTTATAAGGGTTATTATTCTTATCCCTAATGACACGAGTAAAGAGCCAAAGAGGGTCATACCAATATATAACTCAAAAAATAAAAATCAATCAATTAAGGAATGTTTAAAGGGTGTTTGGGAAATATGGTTAGAATTGAAACTTTTAAACTAAAAATTGTAGTATGCAAGAACTTTTCACTGTAATTCTTTTTTTTTTTCCTATTACTGTAGCACGTGAAAGTTTTACACTACAGCAATCAATGATTTTGGCTAAAACTGATTTTATCAAACACTCTTTTAATATTTACGGTTGGTTTGGAGAGAAAATTTAAGAAGCAAACAAAAAAAATATTAAATGGTTTTGATCAGCTTATAGTACGAATGTAATTTTGGAAAAAAAATAAATGGAATCAAATAATATATATCGGTTATAAGTTCAATAATTTTGAACATTTATAAATTAAATAATATGTTATAATATGATTGATTAGACACCATTTAAGACATCAAAAATTGGACAGAGAATTTAAATCTATAAAATTAATTATTAAAGATTGAGACATAAATCAACATTAACTAAATAAAAGCTAACATGTTACAAAATATAAATAAAACAGTAAACACAAACAGCAAAAATTTAAAAAAAAAATTGATTCAGTTTAAAAAACTTTTTTTGAAGATTTAAGGACCTTTAAAACTACTAATAACCTAATTAATAATTATACTTTTAAAGTAATCAAATCGAACTACTTATAAAAAATTAGTTCTTATTCGATGTACGTTAAATTTGTTATTTGTTGATTTTTTTGTTTGAACATTCTGTAAATCATGTTTTTTGGGATGAAGTCGTGGACTTTATTTTTAATGTCATCATGGCACATGGTTTATGGTTTGGTTTATTTACCTTTTAATATTATGAATTTTATGTTTATTTAATTATTATATTTTTGGTTTTTGATTTTATCAAGTGTATACTTTTAGATTAAATCTAATGCATAAATTTATGCACTTTTTTCAATCAATCTTTAATTTTTGGTGGAATAAATCTTTAATTTTGACCTAAAATATTACCAAAAAAAAAACTTTAAAACCTTAAAAGAATACATACTAAGGTTTTTTGACTTCAAAGGTATATAAAATATATTAAAAAATAGTTGTTTTATGTATTTTTTTGTTTTCTTTTTCTTTTTTTTGAAAGTGTTAATTTTTTCTCTTTTACTTAAAAATAATTTGATCATTTTAAAAGTTAAAATTAACTATTGACTAAGACAATGACAGAGACAAAGGGATGACTCCCTAGCTGCTGCTGCTTCTTCTTCTTTTTCTTCTTTTTTTACTTACGTATAATGGTTTTAATTTTAATATAGTAGGTATATGTATAAATTAAACTTAACCCCTTAAATTAATAGTTCTTTATATGTTAGTATAATCTTGATCAAAAAATTGGCCTCCTCCTACCAATAAATCCTGGCCCTTTTATTGGACTAAGATAAAATATAAATTTATATATTAAACCAATCTAAAGGTATATGTTTAATAAGATAAAAAGAATATAATTTTTAATTAATCTGAAACAAGAGGTATAAAAAGAATAAGGGCATGTTTGTTTTGATACTCGAATGACGGTTCGAATCATTTTGCTACAGTATTTTCTCTCATAAAAATTTAAATTTTCATTCGAATATTCTATTCAAATACTCAAACCAAACAGACCCTAAATGTCTGGTTTTGAACGAAGAACAACCCAAATAGTAAATTCGATCAAGCTTAACGGCAAAGTGAACAAAAGAAAGTAACGCAAAATTCCCAAACTAACCCCCACAAGACGATTAATCTTGATTTCATACCGCTAGAAAATCCTGGATTCTATGACAGTAAATAATCTCAACTTTAAGGGCAACTTACATGCCAATCCAGAGCAAAAAACTGTGGCTTAACTTTTATTTTTTATTTTTATTCCCCTGAGCTTTTGGCGCGTCCACGTTGCTTTCTCGCGCAGTAGCCGAGCCACTGTTGTTACCTGTTGGGTTTCGTCATCCTGGGAGAGACACCTTCTTTCCCATACACTGAAAATAAAAAGGCAAAAAAAAAAAAAACTTAAAAACACAAACGAAAGTAAAAAAAAAAAAGGAAAGAAAGAAAAAAGCTTTTGCCGATTGGAACTTGGGCATCAAACACTTTGAGAGGGTAAAGCATCTCTTTTCGATCGAATATTTCACTTTCTTTCTCTCAGTTTCGTCGCTTATTAAAACTCTCCTCTCTTCCCCACTTGGGTTTTCGATCCCAATTTCTACTCTAAACTCTTCTCTCGATTTAGCTTTTTCGGTAGTTGCTCATTTTTTTTTCTTTTTTTTTTTTTTTGAAATGACTGGTTACGATCTGGACATATATTTGTATTTTTGTGTGCTTTCTTGTTGTTTTTGTATTTTTTTTTTTCATTTCTGTTCGTCCTGGTTCAACTTTAGTAGCTTGAAAATTTTAGTACAATTTTAAAGTGTGCTACGAATAACGATTTGGGTTTTGTTTGGATGCGTTTAATTTGGTCTAATTTGGGCTTAGTGGGAATTTTTTTAGGAGTTTAATGTGTGTATTGTATATATATGATGACCAGAGATTCCATTCAAAGCTAGCTCAATTCGTGTATAGTGGGTGTGTGAGTTGTTTTTAATGTATTGAGTCCCAAGTTCAAGTCCCACAAAATTCCTTTTTTTTTTTTAAATATGATGATCTGAGACGGGTTTATTTTGGTGTGTGAAATTCAGGTAGACCAGGATTGAAAGGTGAGGTTTAAGATGGGTTCGAAGAGCAAGTGCAAGTCAGTGACACACAAGCTGTTCAAGGACAAGGCGAAAAACCGTGTGGATGACCTGCAGGCTGTGTTCATGGACCTGCAATACGCCAGGAAGGAGAGCCGCACGATAGACATGGCGGTCCTTGAAGAGCAAGTCCATCAGATGCTCCGCGAATGGAAAGCCGAGCTCAACGAGCCCTCACCAGCTTCTTCCTTGCAACAAGTCAGAATCATATAAAATGTTTATTGCCATTTTGAATACATATCTTGATCCACATGTGTAAAATGAAATTGTACTCTTAAAACATATAGATTGAGAGTTAGGTTATGATGTGAAGCTGGTTGTGACTTAAGGTCTTTATGAGTTGGTGCAGGGTGGTAGTCCCGGATCATTCTCCTCGGACATTTGTCGCCTGCTGCAGCTGTGTGAGGAGGAAGATGATGCCACTAGTCCATTAGCTGCCCCAAAGCGCGAGCCTACTGATCAAAGCTTTCACGTTGGAGAAACGCTGGTTTTCCATGAGGTGGGGCTTGTTCCTTTAAATTTTCTGTTAAACTGTTACAAATGATTTTTGGCCTTTTTAGTGCTTATTGTATCTCAGTTTGTTATGATATCTCAGTAGAATTTTACTTGTGTTATGTGTAATTCTTTGATTCCCTGTAGCGGTTATCTTTTGTTGTTGAGAATAAGGAAAGATAAATTCGATTCTCCATTATTAGTGATTATCTTCTGTTGTTGAAAATATGGAAAAGACAACACGTGTTGCGTCGTTTCCTTGATTCTCTTCAATTAAGAATCAACTGTTTCAATTGACCTATCTTGGTCTTACTTGTTTGCCTCAGAAACTTTCTAGTTTGTTGGGTTAGTTACTAGTTATGGAGTCATAGTCAGAAACATGCTTATGTGTCTCCAAGACTTGTAGCAGTTTGAGTTAGCTTTTATGGTATCTGGACCTTCTCGTAGATGTGTTGTTTCATCGGAATCCATTCCAAATAATGATGTAATTTTCTTTTTATGTACAATGTCAATTGAGTTTCTTCTTCTGCTCTAGAGACAAAGTGAAGTCTGTTTAACCTATTGGTTGCTGCATGAAGATTTTAGGTATATCAAATTAAGTCAAGAACATTGCAGCTGTAGAAAAATCCACACAATGTTCATGGCTTTCTCGTGAACCTTGATTGGTTGAGGAACTACACTTTTAGAGTGATTCCCTAGTGTTTCATGTGGAGCATGACTGCATGAGAATGTAAATTGTCAGCCATTTAAGCGTAACAGGGACATGAGTGTGCAAGAAATATAACGTTCTCAAAGTATGATCACTTGTTTTTCTCTCACAGCATAGGCATATATATGGAAGGGGATTGGAATAGCGCTTGCTAATTTCCTAAAATTTGACACCAGCAACTACTTACATTCTTTTTAGCGTGTAGCACTTCTTTATATGGCCAAGAAGCCTTATGTATCTTGCGTGTGCTCGATCAAATATTTAAAAATCTTTGGTTATTAGAGTCTTCTTCTTCCTCTTTGACTGCCAATCTATATTCTTATATTCGATAATTTTATTTTGCAGTAATGCCAAAATGCAGTTGAAAATGGCCACTTACCGGTGACTAACCAATTTTTCAGGGGTTTGGAGTGAACCAGGTGCAGCAGGAACCCGGATTCCCTTTGGTTGATTGCAAAAACTCCACCTCCAGAGTTTGCAATGTTTCAGTTAACAATTTGGAAGGAGCTACTGATTTAGACTGTCATCAATATGAGTTACAACAAGACTTTGACCACAACTACTACCCTGGCTTTAACGGTACAGGGTTGTCTGGAGAGGATGCACTGCCGCATATTTCTAGCTATCTGCCAAGTATATGCCCTCCACCTTCTGCTTTCTTGGGCCCAAAATGTGCACTCTGGGATTGCCCAAGGCCTGCTCAAGGGTTGGACTGGTGTCAAGACTATTGCAGTAGCTTTCACGCTGCTCTTGCATTGAATGAAGGACCACCTGGTATGGGTCCTGTTCTTCGACCTGGGGGTATTGGCTTGAAGGACGGCCTGCTTTTTGCCGCTCTTAGTGCAAAGGCACAAGGAAAAGATGTAGGTATTCCGGAGTGTGAAGGAGCTGCAACTGCAAAATCTCCATGGAATGCACCTGGTAATTTCATTTGGGGTTTCTTTCACCTTAATCTGCAGCCTTTTTTCTTTTCTTTTTCTTTTCTTTTCTTTTTGCATTAGAACTTTTGTGTGTATATGTTGCAATATTTGGCTTTTTTTGGATTTGATCACCGTATTTGTTATGTTATATTACGCAGAACTCTTTGATCTCTCGGTTCTTGAAGGTGAAACAATTAGAGAGTGGCTCTTTTTCGACAAGCCTCGTAGAGCATTTGAGAGTGGTAACAGAAAGCAGAGGTCGTTACCGGATTACAGCGGACGTGGTTGGCATGAGTCAAGGAAGCAAGTGATGAATGAGTTTGGAGGGTTGAAGAGATCCTACTATATGGATCCGCAACCCTTGAACCATATTGAGTGGCACCTTTACGAGTATGAGATCAACAAGTGTGATGCATGTGCTCTGTATAGATTGGAGTTGAAGCTCGTTGATGGGAAGAAAAGCTCCAAGGGGAAAATAACAAATGATTCAGTTGCTGATCTGCAAAAGCAGATGGGGAGACTTTCTGCTGAGTTCCCCTCTCCTGACAGCAAGCGGTCTGTAAAGGGAAGAGCCAAAATCAATGCAAAGGTTGGCGTTGGAGGAAATGTTTATGCCATGGCAAACAGAGTGGCAACAACAAATGGGGCATTTGGTTATGCAATAGGCACACCATATGATTATCTAGTTGAAAATATGACCGAGTACTACCTGACGTAAACGGAGAAACTTGCTGGAGTACGGAAATGAGCTTCACATTGTTAGGGGGGTCGCGGTATACATCAGGCAGTGGTGGGGGTTGTGTTATCACTCTTTAACTCGTCCAAGCTCTTAGTTTTTATTCTCTTTGATATATAACAGAAGTCAAGCTCATTTTTTTGCTCTGCGAAGATATAGTGAATAGGTCGTTCTCCATGGAAGTAGTTTGCGTTACTCGGACACAGAAGAAGCATATATCCTAACTTTTGGGACACAGGTATAAAAGTTTATGAAGCCTGTAGTGTCACCATAATTGAACTGGATAGGATGGATTCGCATTGCTGTTGCAATTTATTCCCGACTATTTTGGGGCTTCAAAATATTGTACTAGTGATGTGGGCAGTTTGCAGTCCATAAAATACAATATCTGCAATATCAGCAGCCCGGCTATTTCGTATATATGTATTTGCTATTGCCTGTTCTGTACTTGACAGGTTTTGGGAGTAATTTTTGACCATATTTCCATATTGTTCTGTTCTGTTTTGTTTTGGTTTTTCCTTATCAGTTGACTACCTCAAGCCAGCGTAGTCAACATTTATGGCGAGAATAAAGGATGATTGACTTGAACTTTATTATTATTATTATTATTATTATTCAGTTGGAGATGTGTGTGTGATGTGATCCTGTCCATTTCTAAAAGCTCAGGGTTGTTTTCATTATTATTATTATTATTATTGTTAAGTTGGAGATGTGTGTGTGATGTAACCTGTCCATTTCGAAAAGCCGAGGGTTCCACTTTCTAATTTTTATATAACCCCAAAAAATCTACTCCTTGTCCTTGCTCAAGTTGCCGAGCAACTTTAATTTCTAACATGCTAATGCTGTAAATGCTAAATGCTTTTTTTAAATCTTTGTACGTTTGCGAAATATTTGGAAAATTCTAATTTCTTCTATTCAAGTTAACGGATAGTAAATGTAGCTTTTTGAGAGAGAAATAATCTCTACTGTCATTGAAAGGATTGTACATGGTTTTATATAGTATTACATAGCTAATGGGAAAACAAATCTTTGTGGGATTCGTTAATTGACTCTATAGCTAATTTAAGCATCTTAACATTAGGTAATTCAAAGTCTAACTATGCAGCAAAGTTGTCAATTTTCAACAACTACAATGAATGCACATATTTTCAATCCCTAGAATAGCCTTATTAGCTCCTACAAATCCAACACCCCCTTCAAGTTGGTGCATAAATATCAATCATGCCTAACTTGTATGTTTGCCATAGCTCTGTATTTAGCTTTAACGCTGCTTCTTGTA
The DNA here is from genome assembly GCA_025403435.1 of Artocarpus heterophyllus. Classification (NCBI taxonomy): domain Eukaryota; kingdom Viridiplantae; phylum Streptophyta; class Magnoliopsida; order Rosales; family Moraceae; genus Artocarpus; species Artocarpus heterophyllus. The sequence goes on from CM046350.1 coordinate 16,319,901, forward strand.
ACTACATTTTGTTTTTTGCTTCTCCATGTGACTAATTTCCCCCAAACATAAGTATAATATCCTAATGTGGATCTCCTATTAACAACTGACTCTGCCTAATCTGCATCAGTATATGCCTCAATGCTCTGTTGTGGGGTCTTTTGAAAAAGTAAACCTTTGCCTGGAGTGCCTTTCAAGTATCGAAGAATTTGATAAATTGCTTCAAGGTGTTTCTCATAAGGCAAATGCATAAATTGACTTACCAAACTTACAGCAAAAGCAATATCTAGTCGTGTATGAGATAAGGAGATCAATTTCCCCACTAATTTTTAATACCGAGCTATATTCATTGGATCATCTTCCTTGTCATCTCCAAGTTTCTGATTGGGATCAATTGGAGTATCTACTAGTCTGTAGCCGCTCATCCTAGTCTCCTTAAGAAGATCAAGAACATACTTTCATTGGGAGACAACAATTCCCTTCTTTGATCTTGCAACTTCCATACCAAGAAAGTATCTCATAGGTCCTCAGTCTTTGATCTTGAATGCTAAGAAGAGGGAACTTTTTAACTGGTTTATCTCAAATACATAATTTCCGGTGAGAATTATATATCCACATATACAATCAACACAGCTATTTTCCCATCCAGTAAATGTTTAATGAACATTGTATGATCAGCTTGCCCTTGAGTGTACCCTTGACTTTTGACGAACTGAGTAAATTTCTCAAACTGAGCTCTCGATGACTATTTTAACCCATATAAAGATTTCTTCAGTCTATAAACTTTTGTAACACACTTTTCATCAAATCCTAGAGGCACATCCATGTACAATTTTTTCTTCAAGTCTCCATTGAGAAATGTATTTTTAAATCCAACTGCTGTAGAGGCCAATCAAGGTTAGTAGCAAGTGACAAGAGAACTCTTATAGTATTCAGTTTTGCAACTGGAGCGAAAGTTTATAGGTAATCAATGCAGTAAGTTTGAGTGAATCTCTTGGCAACCAATCGTGCTTTGTATCGTTCTAGGGAATCATCAGAGTTATACTTGATAGTAAACACACATTTGCATCCTACGGCCGTTTTTCCTCTCGGCATGTCTACTAACTCCCATGTGTTGTTCTTCTCAAGAGCCATCATCTCTTCTAAAATAGCCTCCTTCCACTTAGAGACTTTTAGAGCATCTTGCACACTAATAGGAGTCTCCATACAAGACAATTGTGAGGTAAAAGCATGAAAGAAAGGTGAGAGGTTTTTGTAAGACACATAATGGGATAAGGGATGTTGGGTATAGGACTGCACATCCTTTCGGTGTGCGATGGAAAGGTTGGAATTATTTGACTTAGAATTGGTACTTGGCTCAGTTACTAGACTAGGAGACTTAGAATTTGAAGATGAAGTAGGTTGAGTATTTTGTGGAGACTCAATAAGAACATTACCTAGGGAAATCATAAATTTTAGGCAGTACAAGGGATTGGAAGGTCCGTTCTTTTGAATTGCCTTCCATCGCGAATAGACAATGTCAAATAGTTTCAACCCTGCAGCTTCCTTGTTAAAAATCGTGGAGTCATGATCATCATGAGATGATAGGGTAGGAGAACATGCATTCTTAGTATCTCAAACACTCGGTTTATTTCCATCCGGTATGAAGACATTTGAATTTTTAGGTAGAGTGGTCGGGTTTTCAGGTAGAATGGTCAATGTGGAAGAAGAATTACTTTGAGTATCTTCAGGTAGAATGGTTAAGGTAGGAAGAGAATTATTTTGAGTATCTCCAGTTTGAAAAAAATCATCATTGGTTTGAAAAACATCATCGTCATGAGACATTGAATCTTTAGTTTGGTTCCCCCTTAATGATGAGACATGAAATATGAGTGTAATTCAAAAAATGTAACATCCATGGTAACAAACATTTTTTTTAGAAATTGGATGAAAGCATTGACATCCTTTTTGATTAGGAGCATAGCCAACAAACAACATTTTGTGGCTCGAGACTCAAGTTTTCCACGTTTATGATTGTAAATGTGAACAAATGCGATACAACCAAATATCTTTAAGGGTAAAGAAGAATATAGCCTATTTGTTAGGTAAAATTTATAAAACACATTAAGAGATGTTTCAAAGTTCAAAACTCTATTGGACATCCGATTTATAAGATATGTACTAGTAAGAACTGCTTCCCCCTAAAGATATTTAGATACCTTATTAGCAAAAAGTAAAGCCCGAGCTACTTCCAATAGGTGTTTTTTTTTTTTTTTTTTTTTTTTCTTTCAGCCAAACCATTCTGTTGTTGAGTGTCAATGCAAGAACTTTAGGAAATAATTTCTTTTTCGAGGAAAAAATGACTCAAATACTTTTTGAAATACTCCCAACCATTATTACTTCATAAAATTTGAATGGGTTTTTGAAATTATGTTTGTACCATGGTGTAAAAGTTTTTGAAAATTTCTTCCACTTTAGATTTTTCTTTCATCAAATAAACCCAATTTAATCTTGTGTGATCATCAACAAAAATTACACTACAGGGTTGAGGGAAGAAAGATACACGATGATATTTAGCAAACTGACATACTTCGCATTGAAAAGAAGATGGACTCTTATTCTGGAATATATTTGGAAACAAGTGTTTTAAATACTGAAAATTAGGATGGCCTAACCTATAATACCATAAAATAATTTCACTATCCTTGAGAGCAAAAGCATAATTTAAACAAGTACTTTGACATCGTCCATTCGAGTAAGATTCATCTTCAAAGTAGTAGAGTCCATCATTTTCCCTAGCACTACCAATCATTCTCCTCGTGGTCAATTCTTGAAACTTACAATAAGATGAATAAAAATTAGCTTGACATTGTTGATCAGAAGTGATTTTACTGATGGACAACAAATGATAAGACAAATCGGGGATGTGAAGAACATCATGAAGAATTAACAAGGGAGTAAGTTTGACTGTTCCTTTCTCGGCACTGACTGAGAGTAAATTATCAGCAATCTTGACCTTTTTATTGCCTGAATAGGGACTATAAGATGAGAACAACTTCGAGCAACTAGTCATATGATCGGTTGCGTATGAAGCAATGATCCACGAACTAATAGAATTAGGAATGACACTTAAACATGTAGTGGTTAGAGAATTACCTTTCTGAGCCACAAAACAAGACGGTGTTATAGACAATTTTGGAGATTGGAATAATTTGTACAAGTGTTCTACTTGCTCCTTGGTGAAAGGGACTGCCTTCGAGTTGGTAAAAGACTCTTGTGGATTTTCGGTTGTGGCTTGGTAGGCTCGATCATTGTGTTTGGACTTTGTCTTCTAGTTTGCTAGTTTACCATGCATTTTCCAAAAAGTCTCCTTTGTATGACACAGTGTTTTGCAATGTTTGCACCACGGCTTCTTACGACCATAATTTTTAGAGTCGATACGTTGGATACAAAGACCGAGCCTTCAGTTTCTAGGTTGGGAATAGTTTCCTTGCTGTGTAGCATAGTTTTCCTCCTTGGTTCTTCACGTCTCACTTCAGAAAACACCTCCCGAATAGGAGGCAGGGGTTTCCTCCCAAGAATGCGGCCTTGGACTTCATCCAAACTCTAATTAGGGCTAGCTAATAACGTGTAGACCCTGTTGTTTTCCTGTCTCTTCTTTTGTCGAGTGTAGTCATTTGAATTCTCCCAAACATCATCATAGAACTGATCAAGCTCTTGCCATAATGTCACTAATGCATTATAATAATTGGTGACATCAAGGTCACCTTGCTTGGATTGCCAAGGTCTTTAACTCAAATATTTGAGAAGGATTTTCAAGGTCCAAGTAAAGTTCATGAATAGCCTCCCACACATCTCGAGTAGTAGGAAAAAATAGATGTGGTTTCCCAATGGCTGGCTTTATTGAATTGATGAGCCAAGCAATAACAAAGGGGCTTTCAAATTGCCATTTTTTCAGGTCAAGATCTCCTGTAGTAGGTTTAGTTGTCTCGCCAGTTAAATGTCTGATTTTGCCCCTACCATCGATAGCCAACTTCATAAAGTGAGCCCACTTAAGGTAATTCTATCCATTGAGTTTCATAGTTATGAGTTTAGGGCAGAATTTTGCGACTAAAAATATGCAAAAACAGGGATAGAAGAAGATGCAAAGGTAGGGTGGTTGATTTCGGAAGAATATGAGGAGATGACAGGGTTTTGTTTTGACCTGGTCATAGCTGCCCTATAGGACATTATGAATGAAAAAGAAAAAAAAAAAAGGTGGCTTTGATGCCATTAGTTTTCTGAGAGAGAAATAATCTCTACAGCCATTAGAAGGATTGTACATGGCTTTATATAGTGTTACATAGCTAATGGGAAAACAAATCCTAGTGGGATTCTTTAATTGACTCTATACCTAATTTAGGCAATCTAACATTACGTAACTAAAAGTCTAACTATGCAGCAAAGTAGTCAATTTTCAACAACTATAATTAATGTAAATGTTTCACAATCCCTAGAATAGCCTTATTAGGTCCTACAAATCCAACAGTATAATTTACGAGGGCAACTACAAACATTAGATGTAATTGATAAAAACAAATAAAATTGTCAAGTTGCTGTTGAATGTTAATATCGCCTATATATATTTTTCTCCTAATAATGAATCCTAATAGTTTTTTCCTTTGAAAAGATAATGAATTCTCATAGTTATGAAGATATTCCTGATAAATTTTAAACATCTATGTACAAACGCTGCGTTGTATAGAGTATATATATGCAGAAGGCTTAATAAGAAAGTAAAAAACTTGCATTCACAAACTTCTTTAATATTTCTTTTTTTTTCCTTGAAGGGTCATATTTATTTTTTTTTTACTGGTACAACAGAAAGGAGGAGTTGATCTTAGGCTTATCTTTTAATTTCTTCTTTTTCACTTTGCAGATTTCGCTCCTTAAAAAAAAAAAAAAAACATGTTATGTAACGCTTTTAAAAAAATGTACTTTTTCTTACCATATTTAAAAATCTTGTGCCACACCATTACTCATTATATATATATGGTTTTTTTTTAAATAGTTAGTATTAACTATTGAAATTATTTTTTCTTAACTAATTCAAATAGACAACCTTAACATTGAAGAAGGAAAAAAAATGCAAACCTTTAACACTCTCTCAATTCTCTCTTATTCTTCATTTCTCATCTATACTAATATTTTACAACGGCATAATAAGTTTCAAAAAGTATTTATAAAAGTAAATTTCAAAACATTGATTTATGAAAATTTCAAAAAAAAAAACTCACATGGTAGGGCCCAAAACCACTATGAAGTACAACTTATGGATACATACCGTTTTGTAGAGATGGTTAAACATTGATTTTGTCCTTATTTTAAATCTCCCTTTTCCACTCCTTTATCTCCCTTAGTACAGAAAACGAGTTTGCACTTATTTCGGTTTTGTGCTTCTTTTCGAACATTATCTCTATATGTACCAGAGCTTTACTTCTGTGTTTTAAGCTCTACGTCATTAAAAAAAGGGATATTTTTGTCTTTTAACCTCAAAGATGGATTTTATTTTATCTTTTATTTCATGGCCTGTGCTAGAATACATTACATTCACATGAAAAAAAAAAAAAAAAAAAGCATTGCAACGCATTTTGGCTGTTCAGCTTGTTGTTGGCTATTTGAAAACTGTGCTTCACCGACTTTTTGTCACATCTTCCAGCTTCAGAGCTCGAAACCCTTCACCCTACCCGACAATGGCGGTCTCTTTCCCTCTGTCCATCCACAGTCCATGCCCCTCTTGTTCCCTTCCGACCTTGCTGCTTCCTTTCCGCTAAACAAGGCGCATTCTTTCCTACTTCTCCCCTCAGAAACCTCCAAATTTCCATCCCCTTCTCAGAACACCGTCCTTGGCACAGAGCAAGAGGTCCTCTAGGTAGTGGTAGACTCCGATGAGAATAGCCTGTCATGCGTGGGGACTTACGAAAAGGACTTAGAGAGGCTCACTCTGGTTGGAGGCTCTGTGGCCTGATGAAGGCCAAGCTGCAGATGAGCATATCAAATCAGGAATGCCCGCCATGGTCGTGGAGACTGTTTCCGGGGTTTTCGGATCAGCACAGCACCGTCTGATCGACCCAGTTGGTAAGCTCATTTTAATGGCTATGGAGTTTTGTTTAACACGAATGCCAACATTTATCGTGAATTCAATCGAAGCAGAATTTAAGGGTTTAGTTTGATGGAATGGTATATTGAGTACTTATTGCTTTTGTGGAAATTGACTGTTCTTCGGATCATATATAATGTTTATTGGCATTTGGAGTGCATATCTAGATCCACTTTTGTAAATGAATTTATGCTCTAATGTATATGATTGATAGTATAAGTTTTGTCCTTAAAATATGTAGATTGAGAGTTAAATTAGGATGTGGAGTCTTTTTGGTTGTGGCTTAAGTTCCTTATGGGTTGGTACAGGGTGGTAGTCTCGGATCATTCTCCTCAAACATTTGTTTCCTGCTGGAGCTGTGTACAGGCCCAGTGATCAAAGCTTTCAAGATGGAGAAACTCTAGTTTTTCATGAGGTGGGGTTTGTTGCTTTGATTTTTTTTTGAAAGTTGCTTTGATTTTTATGTTACAAATGTTTTGTCGGTAAGTATGAGCTTACTCTTGCTTATATTATTTCAATTTGTTATTGTTGTGGAATTCCCAGAAATCCATAAAGTTAAGAACCCTAATTTTTGACTTGGCCACAGATTTAGATAATCCACTAACCATAAATCCCCTCAAACCCTTATTACTTAGAAGGATAAGAAATGCAGAAAAGTAAACAATCAAACATTGAACAAGAAAGTTACGTGGTTCGGTGTTTCCACCTACGTCCACGATGAGAAAAGCATCAGCAGCTGTTAGTATCTTTATTACTCTTTGAGATTACAACCCACCTTCCTCAATGCTCATAATCTCTCTTATGAATTACAAAGAAGGAACATATTTGAATTTTCAAAACTTATCCAGACGTTTCGATATTTGTGTCTCAAATTTCAAAAGTCTTACAATAGCCTATCATTTGTATCAATTTTCTAGATTCGGTTTACGACTCTCAAAAGGTCTACGTCATGTTAGAGTATCTTCTGTCAAACTATTCTCAATTGTCAAAAGTTATACAGTTCGAGTCAAAATTTTTCAAAGGTCGATCAGGCTTTCCATAACTGTCAATACCTTTTTCTTACCTTTTTGCCTGCACAATATTTTGTTTAGATATTTGGATTACCTGTCGTCACCTATTCACCTACCTCCTTAGTCCTTTTGCATATCTATCATCTTTAAAATCTCATGTAAAACTCCGAGTCTGAATGGAGCAAACATAAAGCGACCAGTCATACAAACTAAATATGTCTAACTCCCAGTTAACTAAGAAAATAAAGAATGTTTGTTTTTTTTTTTTTTTTTTTTTTGTGGTTTCAGCCCTAGAAAAGATAAAGTCTACCTAGAAGTTGAAAGACACTTAAGGCAAGTCTTAGCATGTGGAAGGATTAACCTAACTTTTGGGGTGGTAATTTAGGATTGATGGGAAATGTGGCAACAACAGCTAAATCTAGGGTGTCGAAGTCCTTGGGATTATTCCTTGTCTCCTAGCCAAGGGAACCTTTGTAGGAAAACAATAGGTAAGGAGAAAAAAGTTTTGGATATCACTGAACGTCTTAAAACTATGATCCATAATTCTGATGCTTTTATAGCATTACTTACCGGTCTAGGTACCCTTGAGGAAATATTTGTAGTTGCTAGTAGGAATTTATTAGGCATTCACTCTTAACCCTTGGGACTTTTGAATGTAAATAGTTTTTATGATGATCTTTTAAAATTTTGAAATTACACTATGGAACAAAACTTTATTGTAGAGTCTAAGAGACAAATCTTTACTATTGCTTTAACAACCAAGGAATTGCAAGATAAGATACAAATCATACATCCGAAATCTGACAATACAACATCCAAGCTTGATTAGAAGAAAAGAAGCCAGAAGCGGCCATTTGATTTGAATATTCACTTGTAGTCTTTTGGTTTTACCTATGGCATATATGTTCGTGTTTCATATGTCACGAATAACCGCTTTCCCCACACTTTGTATTTCTTGTGGCATGTTGTTGTTAAAACTTTTAGATTTATTGACCCCAATGTTAGGATGGCTGGTGATACGAAGTAATTAATACTCTCGAAATACATCCTATGTAAGTTTTGATCTTTTATTTAGCGATATTTTTTACATTCTTTAAGCATGAATGATTTGGATAACTGGTTATATGGAGTGCTTTGTACTCTCGAAATATATCCACATCATGTTTGTCATATATGGTATTCTGTCAATGTTTTGTAGAAGTATCAAAGTTAATTGTGGGAATACTCTATAGAAAAATATAAGTATATTATTTAGGTTAAATATTTGTATCATGAGAGTAGTTGTTTAATGATGAATCCTTCAAGTTTGCTTACAACTACGGGATTCCTTCTAATCTCTTTATGTATGATCCTAATGTATGATTTTAATAGAAGCGCTTGTGTTATATATTTTATGATTATGTTTTAATTTATTAGTTGAAATATGAAACCAATCATTCGTGACTTTTTCTTACTTAAAAAGAAAGAAAAAAAAAAGGAACCTAAAGATAAAGTATACAAGAATTTCTTTAGCAATCTCTTTAATTGTAAACCATGGTCCAGAGACAGTAAAGGACTGAAAAAATGTTATGACCAGCATGTATACTTTTCTGATTAGATTCCTAAACCATAATACGGTGTAAATTTAAAACCTGTTAGAAATACTCTTGTTGAGAGATTTAATATTTAGAGTAAGATTGATATTTCAAGTAAATGAACAGAGATATGGTAACCCATATTTGGAGACAAATAACATTGAGAGTGTAGTGTCAAAAACGGAATCATAACGGATTTGTGATTTTTACTAGTATCATTAGATTTGAAATTTCAAGGACGAAATTTCTTTAAGGAGGGTCAAGCTGTGACACCCGTTATTTTTCTAACGAGTATCATTTTAATTAAATTAATTATTAGTGTGCTAATTAAAATTTTTATTTCATCTAAAATATATTTTACATTATTTATTTCTACCCATTTTCAAATTTTCTAAAATTTTTGTATACCTATTTAGTATATTGGAACTTTCATTTAATTACAAAAATGTCATTTGGCATTATTAGACTCAAAGTCTCCAAAGGAGACTTGATTGTCACCTACTCCCATCCATTTTGTCCCCTCTTTCTTTTCTTTTTCTTTTTCTTTTCGTTCTTCTTCTCTCACTCTCGTCTCTCCCTTTCTCTCCCTACTGTTCATCTTTTCCCTTCTCTTTCTTACTTCTATAGTGGCTTAATCAAGGGAGATCCAGGGAGAAAATCAAATATCACCTTCAAGTTATTTTCTCGCTAGATTCACAAAACAAAGATCAATGATTTTTCAAGCAAAATCACTAATTTTCTTCAAGCTTGCGGTAAGGTTTTCTGAGCTAAAACTTTGATTTAAATTTGTGTTTTAGCATGATATGATGTGTGTTTGATGTTTGTGGGGAATTATACAACATTTTTGAAGCTTGATTTACATAGATATTTGTTTAAAATGAGTTTTTGAACTAGTTTTGAAAAGTTTTGATTTTTAGTTTAGATTTGTATGTTGAATATGAAAATTTTAAGAAAGATGATCTATATGTGTTTGAGTATGATATTTTATAGTTTTTTATGCATTTTCTATGTCTTGGAAGTTGATAAAATCAGATTAAATTGTAAAGTTTGAAACATTTGAAAATGAAAAACTGGATTTCTAGAAATTCTTCTATTGGCAAGCTGGACTTATCAATCGGAAGGCCAGACTCGTTGGCAGGTTTGGCAGGCCGAACCCTATAGGTCGGTAGGCCGAACTCTACCAAACTGGCAAGTTGAACCTTATAGATTGGCCGACCAGAAGAGAGGTTTGAAAGGTGTAGTTTAATCGGCAATCAAATCAGACAGTCTAAACTCATATGTTTTTCATCGTTTGGTATTACGAAATGTTCAAAGGATTTCATATTAATGATTATAGCACACTAATAAGAACAGATGGTAGATTAACATGATTATAAATAAGAAATTTAGTTAAAGTATAGTTATTTTATACGTTGTAAGATAATGAGATACTTGAAGCTTATGTGGTGAACTTGGTATCGTTAGCTGAAAGTTATCAGCATTATATTCGCTAAAAGGTAGAGAATCTATTACTCATCTTTTGTGAGTTTTGTGGAATTAAAATTGGTTCTTTACATTGCAATATATATATATTGAACTGTTATTATATGAATATCACTTGTGAGACAATAACATGAACTCGTCCTGTAATGTATTATGAGGAATAAATTAATTTGATATGTATTAAATAAATTAAGAAGCATGGTTAGGAGATATACTCTATAGATAATAGTAGTGGTTATGAGAGGAACGGTAAGACATGAAGAGGGCGGCTGTTACGTTCTTGGGCATGAATACCCTAAAAGGTAAAATAGGGGGGAAGCGATGGCTCTCCCTTCGATCGAAAGTCTTAAAACGCATTATATAGGAATCGACTTGGTGAGGATCTAGGGCTTAATATCCCTTCACCAGACACTCTTGGAATGATTGTAGAGTGGTCAAGCGTGCTCATTTGGGTTTTGTTGAATTGAGTGATATGATAATCTATTGCATTATGGATACAAATGAGTACTTTTAGATCATAAACTAATATGTATATATGTATAGAACTTAGTAAGAATACACCAGAAAGGAACATGATAATATTGATGAATAATATTGAGAACTAATTAACCATACAAGTATTAATATACCAATGATAAAAACTTAAAGGTGAGTAATGGTTTTCCCTACTGAGCATGTTGTCACTCATTCTCTTATATTTTCATCTTTTTAAGACTCACAAAGTGTGAAGTGATAATAAGAGATATAGTTCAAAAAGCTATGTATCTGTATTCAGTTAGAATCTCTTCTTTTACTGAGAATGTTCTCCTTGATAACATAAGCATCATATGTTACTTTTTGTGACTGTATTAAGATATATTGAGAGTTGAAATGTTTATGATGATGGTTTTATATTGTTAATTTAAAAGTGCTGTTAGACATGTATGCCCTAAGGAGTAAAAATGTAATAAGTTTTTGGAGACATTTTTATCAATAAAGAATTTATTTATTATTTATATACCAAATATTGTCCTCTTTACGTTCATATTTGTTGAATGTATGTTAAACAAATAATAGTCTAAGACTGTCGGTCTAAACCTTTAAGAATTGGGCATATGATGGACAGATTATGCGGAAGACATGATTCTTAAGGTGACGGTCTAAATTATAAGATTCGCAATCAAGTGAATAAAGTTGGACGCTTTATTCATGTAAAGATTGTTATGTTGTCTATATCCCTATTAATAGATGGTTTGTCTTGACCATCGGAGGTGGACTCCGTAAGTAGAAACATTGGCACGTTGTCATAGGTGACGATGTGTTGGATCAGGACATAAAGTGAATTGATTTGGATTAATAATTCTGTCTCGACAAATTGATTCACTTTAGACAATTATTTGTGTTGTATCTTAATCCTGAGATGGATAATGAGCCCGTTGTCTAGACTTGTGTCTTTTGATGTACCAAAAGGTGGCACCCACATCTTAATAGTGGTATGCATATCGGTATATTAGAGGTATGACTCTTGATGGCATAGACTTGTCATTCATAGATATGGAATCCGTAGCTCCTCTTTAGGAATAATGATATCCTCTTATATGTGTTATCTTGTAATTGAAAAACTAGAACGCTCAACCATTTGGATACATAGGTGTAACCGAATGGTATACTGTCTTTGGATGGTAAGTTTTTCGATGGTGAGATAGTAGAACGTAAGATAAAAATAATCAAGAAGGTAAGACAGAACTTGTCCTTAAGCCGGTTATGGATAATCGTATGGGGATATAATACACTATGATATGTCATGGAGACTTAGCTATACAGGCTTCGTAATTCTATGTAGTTCGAGAGTGCAGCTTCAAGCTTTTAGTGGAGTGGTGTTGGAGTTGATAATTATGAAATGTATATATAGGATATTGGGTTTCATAATTATCGAGAGCTTGAACTATATAGGTCCATTTGGTCCCATTTGCTAGCTCACAACATTCTGTAACGATACGACGTGCGTTTTCAATAATTGGTAACTTATGTCGGATTTATTAGATTGATTGAAATTTAAAAGAATCAAATAATTCATGTCTGTTTATCGGTTGAATTAATTTTGTGATAAAAATTAATTCAAGATAAACTTGTTGAATTGTAAGGATCGGATAATTCTTGTCTGTTTATCGGTTGATTTAATTTTGAATAATTAGATCAAGATAAACTTGTAGAATTATTAGGAATTCATTTATTTTCTTAGAGATTATCTAGATAAAGTTGTTTTAATTAGATAACTTCTCTATTGGGTTATTTGAATTGAAACTGAGACTTTATCCTATAGAATCTCAGGTGGAAAATAAAAGATTCGTTGAGATTTTTTTTCGGTAGTTTGGCATGCCGATCCTCAAGTTCGGCTTGTCGATGGGGCAAGTTCGGCCTGCCTATTAGACAGATCGGCTGCCTATGCGCGAAAAAAAATCACGCATTTTTGCGCGAATTTCATCAGATATTGATCGGAATTTGATTCTAATTCGAATTGTTAAGACCTTATCTGATAAGGACTAACCCTAGACTCAACCTTTATAAATAGGGAGTGAGTCTCATAAGTTATTTAGATCAATTGAGAGATTAAGAGCGAAACTCTGCTATGAGAATCTGAAAACTCCATGAGAGCTTTTGTTCACAAGTCACGAACACTTGCTTTGGGTTCTCTCAATTGGTTGGAAGGAGAGTCACCTAGAGGAAGAGCTATATGTGTGAGCCCACACTCACTTCGATCGTGGATAGAGAATAACGAAGAAGACCAATTGGTTGATGCTCTTCTGAAACGTTACTTCTCTTCACTGATTGCAAGAGCTTTTCGGCATACAAAGGTTAGTAAAATCTGGTTAATTTATGCATATAGTATGTCAAACTTGTGTTTTGAAAAATACTCTGATATAAAATTTTTAAAATTCTGCTGCGTACTATTTTTTTTCCCAACAAGTGCTACATTAAACTGTGATTTTTCGTTTATATTTTTATCTTGATTTGAGAGTTTTTATTTAAGTACTGGGCAAATTTGTTTTGAAGTTTTATTTTTATTTTCTGATCTTTTTTTAATTTATTAAAAACTATTAATCCCCATTTAGGGACGTTACAATTCTCTCGATTGCAGATCTTATGATTTAGACCATCACCTTTAAGATTCATGTCTTCCACATAATCTATTTATCATATGCACGATTCTTAAAGGTTTAGGTCGACAGTTTCAGGCTTTTATTTGCTTATCATACATTCAATAGAAATGAACATAAAGAGGACAACATTTGGTATATGAATAATAAATAAACTCTTTATTAATAAAATATCTCCAAAAACATATTACAGTATTTTACTCCTTAAAGGTACTATGTCTAACAAAAAAGAGATAAAGAAAAGAACAATATATGGTTGTAACTTTGTTACTAATAAAACAATGAGATCTGACCAAAAAAAAAAAAAAACAGTATATATTAGACTAGACTTTAAAGTTTTGTGAGTAGCAGTTATATAACCATGGATGAAAAAGATTTTGAAGAGTAATTTACATCGATGGTTCCTTAACTCTTTAGTTGTTAACACTTTAGTCTCTTTTTTTTTTTTAATTTTGATAAAATGACCCTTTTTAACTCTTAAACTCTTGGTATTTGATAGACTTCCATCAAAATTAACCTTAAACTTAACGGAATCATGTATGTGCAAGTCACATGGACCTTTTTTTACAAGAAAATTACTGAACCTTAAAAATCTTTTTTTTTTTCCCACCATGTTTCCTCACAAGTAGAAGAGATTTATAGTCAAAAAGAAAAGGAAAGATGAAAACCTCAGCAAGTTACAATACATAAGTTGCCGTCTATTCCAAATCAGACAAAGCACCGAATTAGGCATGCAAAGCGTAGATTTCTCTCTTCCCAAACTAGTCCACCATGGCAGAATTCTCGAACACCCTATCAATTATGAACCTGTTGTTGGAGGGCAATTTGGATTCGAAATGACTCCTCAGAAACAGATCAAAATGATGTTGCCTAAAAAAAATAAAGTAGAAAAATGTTTTCTTCAATCAATAGATATAAAAGATATGCCGTCTCCAATTCCAAAAACATTTTGGACAATCTTTCCAATGTGTTATTTAAATAAATTCAAAATCATAATACAAAAGTTACTACTATCATAGATTCACAAAGGAAAAAAAAAGACTATAAATCAAAGCATAGAAAAAGAACATGTATAAGTCTGAGCTAATAGTTGAAGCAAAAAAAAAGGGTAAAAATTAAAAAATGAGAGAATAAGAAAGATCAAACAAAACCCATAAACCTGAAAGAAGAAAAGGAAAAGTAATTGATCTAACTATTTATAAAACAAAACAAATTTGTCAAAATTGAGTTACCTTTGGGACCAGACCAGATTGCTTTGCACCTTTTTGCGTGCCGAAGAAGTCGATCGAGACGCCCTATTCGGTCGAGCAAATCTACAAACATCTAGTGGGTCCATGAACCTAAGAACCAATGCCATGCAATTCTCTGACATATTCCCCAGGCCTCTTCATCCGCCATTGAAGCCGACACATTTGCACCCATCGAAAGAGAGAAAGTGAAAAAAAGGAAAAGGAAAAGGAAAATTCCTTGAAGGAAAAAAAAACAAGATATGGAATTCACGAATTAAAAGAAGTCTAAATCTTCAACTTGAATCTGAACTTGTAGCTTTTTTGCGACAGATTAAGGAAAATAAATGCGAGGTCAACAGGATCACACCCCGAATTTGCATAAAAAGACATGGGAATTCTAAGACCCAGAAGTTGAATCGAAGACCGAAGTCCATAAAAATGCTTACCTGCCCAACTAGCCACCAAAGGCTCTTATTTCTCCCTCCTGTTTGCATGGTTTTTCTTTTTAAGTACTTTTTTTTTTTTTTTTTGAAGTCCGCAGCCTTTATTTGTTTAAGAATTTTTTAATTTTATTTTTTGGACTCTACCGGCCCGTTTCGTATATTGAGCTAACTTTTTAAACTCGAATTAATTTGTTACAATAAAATTTTATATATTTTTTATATTTATAAAAAAAATTATAACTTTTTTATTAATTATTTGATTGAAATAATTTTTTTTATTACGTTCTTAATTAGAGGAGAACTAATTAAGATTTATATTGTATATTTTTTAATATTATGAATATTAAGATTTTGTTAGATTTGTTAATAAATAAAAAACTTTTCTCACTATTTATCTAAACATAAATTTTATTTTATATTCAAATTAACACTTTAAATACATATCCAAATGTCAATTCGAGTAGCAATTCAAATAACACATTTCAAATTACACAATTTAAATCAAAATAATTCAAATCAACATGTAATGACTAGGAAAATTCATTAATAAAATCTAATATTTAAATTGAGTTTAATTAATGAATTTACCCTTAAAAATTATAATTTTTGTAAAATTGTAATAATGTATAAATAAACAGTATTAATTGAAAATTTCACTGCGAATGTGATGTTGGAAACAAAGTGCGCAGCGGAATTTTAAAAATTTTTCATCAAAGTAATTTCCAAAACACAAGTTTGACATGTTATATGTATAAATTAGACAGATCTTACTAACTTTTGTGTGAAAATCCTCCGCAGCCTGTGAAGAGAAGTAACGTTCCAGAAGAGCCTCAACCAACTGGTCTTCTTTGCTATTCTCTATCTACAACCAGAGTGAGTGTGGGCTCACACGTACAGCTCTTCCACCGGTGACTCTCCTTCCAACCAATAGAGAGAACCCAAAGCTAGTGCTCGTGATTTGTGAACAAAAGCTATTAGGGAGTTTTCAGATGCTCACTAGAAGAGTATCACTCTTAATCTCTCAAATTGATTTGAGTAAATCATGAGACTCACTCTCTTTTTATACCTATTGGTCCTGGAGTCAGTCCATATTAGATTAGGTCTCAAAAATTCGAAACAGAATCAAGTTCGGATCAATATTTGATAAGATCCGCGTGAAAACGCGTAATCTTATCTCCGCTGATCGGTAGGCCGAACATTCTAATCTGTAGGCCGAACATTCTAATCGGCAAGCCGAACAAGCCAATTCGGCAGGCCGAACACGTCATTCGGCAGGCCGATCTCCCGAGAAAAAATCTCTGCGAATCTTTTATTTTCCACCCGAGATTCTAAAGGATAAAGTCTCAGTTTCGATTCAAATAACCCAATAAAGAAGTTATCTGATCAAAACAAACTTTATCAAGATAATCTCTAAGAAAAAAAATCAATTCACAATAATTCTACAAGTTTATCTTGTTCTAATTTGTCCAAAATTAAAACAACCGATAAACAGACAAGAATTATCTGATCGCAATAATTCAACAAGTTTATCTTGAACTAATTTCTTACAAAATTAATTCAACCGATAAACAGACATGAATTATTTGATTCTTACAAATTTTAAACCAATCTGATAAATCTGACATAAGTCACCAATTATTGGAAAAGCACGCCGTGTCGTTATAGGATTTTGTGAGCTAGCAAAGGGGACCAAAATGGACCTATCAAGCTCATGATAATTATGAAACCCAATATCCCAGATATACATTTCACAATTATCAACTCCAACGCTACTCCACTAAAAGCTTGGAGCTGCACTCTCGAACTTTATAGAATTACGAAGCTCGTGTAGCTAAGTCTCCATGACATATCATAGTGTATCGTATCCCCATATGATAATCCATAATCGGCTTAAGGACAAGTTTTGTCTTACCTTCTCGATTATTTTTATCTTACGTTCCATTGTCTCGCCATTAGAAAACTTACCATCCAAAGATAGTATACCATTCGGTTATACCTATGTATCCAAATGGTTGAACGCTCTAGTTTTCCAATTACAGGACAACGCATATAAGAGGATATCATTACTCCTAAAGAGAAGCTATGGATTTCACATCTATGAATAACAACTCTAAGCTATCAAGAGTCATGCCTCCAATGTACCGGCATGCATAGCACTATAGAGATGTGGGAGTCACCCATTGGTACATAAAAAGACACAAGTCGAGACAACGGGCCCACTATTCATCTCAGGATTAAGATACAATACAAATGATTGTCTAGAGTGAATCAATTTACCGAGACAAAATTATTAATCCAAATCAATTCACTCTATGTCCCGATCCAACACATCATCACCTATGGCAACGTGCCAATGTTTCTATTCACTGAGTCCAACTCCGATGGTCAAGACAAACCATCTCCCATAAGGGATATAAACAACATAACAATCTTTACATGAATAAAGCACCCAACTTTATTCTCTCGATTGCGGATCATATGTTTTAGACTGTCACCTTAAGAATCGTGTCTTCCGCATAATCAGTCCATCATATGCCCAATTCTTAAGGTAATCTCAGACTACTGTTTGCTTATCATACATTCAACAAATATGAACGTAAAGAGGACAAGATTTGATATATATAAATGAATAAATTCTTTATTGATAAAAATGTCTCCAAAAACGTATTATATTTTTACTCCTTATGGCATACATGTCTAACAATCTCCCACTTGCACTAAGTGAGTAAATACAGCAAATTTCGCATCCCCATAGCTTCCACATGCCTCTCGAAGACTCTCCCAGTAAGTGTCTTCGTAAATGGATCAGTTAAATTGTCCTCTGACGCGATCTTGCACACCATGACATGCTCGCCCTCAACGAAGTCCTTTATCACATGATACTTCCGATCAATATGCTTACTCTTCTTGTGAAATCTTGGTTCCTTAGCATTAGCTACCGCCGCACTGTTATCACAGTACAGTGATACTGCCTTATCCATATCAGGAACTACCTCAAGATCCCCAAGGAACTTGCGGAGCCACACTTCTTCTTTCGAAGCATCACTAGCCGCCACATACTCGGCCTCCATCGTTGAATCCGAAGTGCAATCTTACTTCGCACTTCTCCAACTGATGGCACCGCCACCCAGAGTAAACACAAACCCCGAAGTCGATTTCTTAGAATCCAGACAGGATTGAAAATCTGAATCAGTGTATCCTAGAGGAGTCAAGTCCTCACCCGAATATACAAGCATATACCCTCGAGTCCTTCTCAGGTACTTGAAAATATGCTTTACCGCAACCCAATGGTTCGGTTCTGGATCAGCCTGAAATCGACTTATAATCCCAACCGCATAGCTAATATCCGGTCGTGTGCAAAGCATGGCATGCATGAGACTACCCACTGCCGAAGCATAAGGCACCTTCTTCATGTATTCTCTTTCTTCATAAGACTTTGGAGAGTCTTTCTTAGAAAGAGTAATTCTAGACCTAGATGGTTGCCCACCTTTCTTGGAATCCTGCATTACAAACCTCCTGAGAATTTTATCTATATAGCCGGCCTGAGACAAAGCTATCATTTTGTTCTTTCTATCCCGAAAGATCTGGATACCGAGAACAAAATTAGCCTTACCTAAGTCCTTCATGTCAAACTGCTTGGTCAACCATAATTTGACCGATGGCAACGCCCCAACGTCATTGCCAATTAGCAGAATGTCATCTATATAGAGCAGTAGAAAAACCACCTTCCCATTCTTAATGTGTTTGTAAACACATGGTTCATCCACATTTTGTGAGAACCCATAAGTTTTGATCACTTGATCAAATCTTATGTTCCAAGAACGAGAAGCCTGCTTAAGTCCATAAATAGACTTTAGTAGCTTACAAACTTTACCCTCTTGACCCGCGACCTTGAACCCGTCTAGTTGTTCCATATAAATGGACTCATCAAGATAGCCATTCAGAAAAGCCGTCTTGACATCCATCTGTTAAATCTCGTAATCGAGAGCGGCAGCTATGGACAAGAGAATCCGGATGGACTTAAGCATGGCTACAGGCGAAAAGGTTTCCTCATAATCGATTCCTTCCTTTTGCGTATAACCCTTAGCTACTAGTCTAGCCTTAAAGGTTTCGACCTTTCCATCCACTCCTCTTTTCCTCTTGTAGATTCACTTACACCCTATGGGTTTTACCCCTTCGGGAAGATCCACAAGCTCTCAGACCCGATTAGTCTCCATAGACTTCATCTCTATGTTCATGGCCTTTGTCTAGAGTCTTGAATTAACATCCTCCGTAGCTTCTGCGTAAGTATAAGGATCCCTGTCATATTTATCTGGTTCAGCCAAAAAGACCTCCCCATTGAACATATACCTCTCAGGTTGATGCCCGATCCTCCCATTACGCCGAAGCCCTTGAGGTTGTTGTTCAGGTTTGTTTGGTTTTTCTACACTGATCGGAATGGTCTCATTTGGAACCTCCGTAGTGAACGGATCACCCCTTAACTCCTCAAGCATCACTTTGCTTCAAGGTTTAAAGTTGTCCATGTAACTCTCCTCAAGGAAAGTTGCATTAGTTGAAACCACGACTTTATTTTCCTTAGGGTTATAAAAATAACCCCCTTTAGTCCCTTTTGGATATCCTACAAACACGCAAACTTCCGAATGTGCTTCCAACTTATTCGGATCCTTAAACAAGACATGAGCTGGACATCCCCATATGCGAATATGGTTTAAGGATGTCTTCCGTCTTGTCCACAACTCGTGAGGAGTTTTAGGGACCGATTTTGAAGGCACATTGTTCAAAAGATAACATGCGGTTTGTAGTGCATATCCCCAAAAGGATAAAGGTAATGATGAATAACTCATCATGGACCTAATCATGTCCAACAAAGTCCTATTCCTTCTCTCCGCTACGCCATTCTGCTACAGAGTGCCCGGCGTAGTCAAATGGGACAAAATCTCATTCTCTAACAAGTGTCCCAAGAACTCATCAGAAAGGTATTCCCCACCTCGATCAGATCGAAGTGCCTTTATGGGTCTACCCAATTGCTTTTCCACTTTAGCCCGAAACTCCCTGAACTTCTCATAAGTTTTGCTTTTGTGGTGCATCAGGTACACATACCCATATCTTGAGTAATCGTCAATAAAAGTGACGAAGTACTCATACCCTCCTCGTGCCCGGATGTTCATTGGTCCACAAACATTACTATGCACAAGTTCTAGAACCCCTTCGGTCCTATTGCCCTTAGACCCGTATGGTCTTTTGGTCATTTTACCCTCCAAACAAGATTCACATTGAGGTATAGATTCCACCTTTAAGTGACTTAAAGGTCCATCCCTTACCAACCTTTGAATCCTATTCAGGTTAATATGGCCAAGGCACAAATGCCAAAGATAAGTTTTATTAGAGTGAGAAGTTTTAAGTCTTTTTGAGTCATTATCATTTATCTCAGCATTAAACAATAAGTCCATCTTAGGTTTGATAAAGTATAGATTATTTTGCATCCATCCAGAATAGATAAAAGATTTATTTTTACGAATCACCACTTTTTCATTAAAAGATACCACGTAGGAGTCTTTAAATAAAGAAGATACAGAAATTAAATTCCTTTTAAATTTAGGAACATAAAAACAATCTTGCAAAATTAAATTCCTATAATTATCAAAATAAAGATGGGCATCTCCCACTACTTCCGCTGAGACCAAGGATCCATCGCCCATCCGAAGCGTTAAGTCTTCACGAAGTAGACTTCTCGTTTCTTTGAATCCCTGCAGAGAAACACAAACATGATTAGTTGCATCGGAATCTATGACCCAGATGTCACTGGATTCCTCAACCAAACAAGTTTCTAAATATAGAAGATGACACCTACCTCCCTTGGAAAGGAAGTTCTTGCAATGCTTCTTTATATGCCCAATCTTACCACAGAAGAAGCACTTAAGCTTCTTTGGGTTCTTCTTCTTCTTCTTCTTGCTCTTGGTAGCAGAAGGAATAGAAGACTTCCCACTCTTGGCCTGTTGCTTCTTTCCATTGCCAGAGTTAGGATTGGAACCAGAAGCAGCTACCACGTTGGCCTCACCACCAGTAGGAGACTCCCTAATCAACAGTTTAAACTTCTGTAACTGTTTCATCAGTTCTGTCAAGGTCATATCCCGTCTATTACTTAAATTAAAAGTAGCCCGAAACGGAATAAATTCCTTAGACAGAATCTCAAAGACCATAGTCATCTGAGTTTCAGCATCGATGTCGGCTCCATTGGTTTGAGCCTCAGCGAGGTAACCCATGACCAACATCATGTGCTCCTTTGCAGATGTCCCCGGTCTCTGTCTACAGTTTAAGAGTCTCGGAAGCACCCCTTGCCGCTTTTTTATGGCCGGGCCTCCAAACATGTCCTCAAGATTATCCAAGATCTGCTTCGTAGTCTCATAATCCTGATGTTGAGCCTGCAGCACGTTGTTCATGCTGGCCATAACATAGCAGCGAGTTTGATCATTAGCATCTTTCCAGCGGTCGTACGCTTGGAATTGCTCATTACTTGAGTCTCCCATAGGCTTGGGAGGACAAGGAGTTGTCAGAACATATTTCAGTTTCTCAAAGGAAAGGACGATGTCCAGGTTCTGTTTTCAATCGTTATAGTTCTCACCGGTTAATTGGTTTTTGTCAAGTATCGATGATAAAGCATTTTTAGACATTTTCAATCTACAATAAAGAATCAAATACCAAACATAAGCAAACATATATAATAATTTAGTAAGATAACACAATCATGTAAAAACATACAAATGTGTTTATGTGTCAAAACCTTGAAAATATCACAACCTTACAACGATAATTCCCAACTCAGAATTTAACAAGCTCCTAGGGGAGTCATGCCAAATTCAATCAGGAACACGGATCCCCTCCTGATTAATATATGCCATCCAGGACCCCGTATGATCCATCATACACTAATAATCGTTTCTTTGGCCATTAATTTTATTAACAGAGCTCTTAGGGGAGGTTAATAATAAAATTAATGTGAGTGTATAACCACCGTTTCAATATTTTATCCATGACTTATAATCACCACCTAGGGGTGTGCAACCATAAATCATACTAAAATACTTTATCCTTTTAGAGATCCAATTTGGTACATGATAGAAATCTCTTCCTAGGGGTCGGGACTACCATATTCTTCCTATGGACCAACGATGGAGGCCTTAGGTCCTCTCTTCGAAAACCTTCTCCCACTCAATCTTTTGAAGTCAAGGTTTTATTTTAAAATTATGCATAAACAATTTTAATATGAGCGGCACTCCCTATCCTATATGACATGTTATCAATATACATGGTAAATCATATTATAATGCATACAAGCAAAGCAATCAAGCAAAGCTACAAGCAAAATAATAATAACCGTAATATTATGGTTCCACCCTAGAGAATAGAAAACTAAGATTACAAGAGAATAATCGAGACATTTATCGATTCTTCATCCTTGAATCCTCAAGTTGTATCCTTCTTCATGTAATATCCATCTTCAAGTCTTCAATCCCGTATGAATCGAATACTTCATATTTTCGGTCATATACAAATTTGATGTTTCTCAGAATCATCCCAAAAATAAAATTAAAACTGCACTGAAAAAATTGTACCTTTTCTGGACACCCGGCAGGCCGATCTAGGTAATCGGCTTGCCGAACATGAAGGTTC
Source organism: Artocarpus heterophyllus (assembly GCA_025403435.1). Classification (NCBI taxonomy): domain Eukaryota; kingdom Viridiplantae; phylum Streptophyta; class Magnoliopsida; order Rosales; family Moraceae; genus Artocarpus; species Artocarpus heterophyllus. The sequence goes on from CM046350.1 coordinate 16,342,544, forward strand.
GGCCTGCCGGCAGAGCACCAAATTTTCTGCCCCACTGTCGGCCTGCCGGACCACACGTCTGGCCTGTCGATCTGTGACCTTCGGCATGCCGACCGAGCAGAAAACCCTAAATCCAGAAAATACAATTTTAATGCAATTCATCAATTTTATTTTCAACAATTCAAAAACATAAAATTAGAGACTCAAGAAATACCTGGAGGCGCCATCATCAATCTTCTAGATCCGTCTTCTAGATCCGTCTTCTCCGAATAATTATTTAATTACAAAATTCTTACAAATTAAAAATTAAATAACAATTCCTAGACGGAGATGATAGTCCGCCATCTAATTACATGAAAAACCTAGATACACATTCTAACCTCTAAAGAACCATAACCGGTATTAATTAATTAATAAATAAATAAACAACGATTTAATCAACCATAATTAATTAATAAACATTCACTACATAATCCATGACAACATATATATTATATAGAAACCTAGAGTGCCATTTCTCTATAAAATTCAATTTAAGCATAAGAGAGATTAAGATCACAAAATTTATACATATAACATGATCACAAACTTGCAAATTTATATAAAAACCTCGGCTCTGATACCAATTGTTGGAAACAAAGTACGCAGCGGAATTTTAAAAATTTTTCATCAGAGTAATTTCTAAAACACAAGTTTGACATGTTATATGTATAAATTAGACATATCTTACTAACCTTTGTGTGAAGATCCTCCGCAGCCTGTGAAAAGAAGTAACGTTCCAGAAGAGCCTCAACCAACTGGTCTTTTTTGCTATTCTCTATCCACAACCGGAGTGAGTGTGGGCTCACACGTACAGCTCTTCCACCGGTGACTCTCCTTCCAACCAATAGAGAGAACCCAAAGCTAGTGCTCGTGATTTGTGAACAAAAGCTTTCAGGGAGTTTTCAGATGCTCACTAGAAGAGTATCACTCTTAATCTCTCAAATTGATCTGAGTAAATCATGAGACTCACTCCCTTTTTATACCTATTGGTCTTGGGGTCAGTCCATATCAGATTAGGTCTCAAAAATTCGAAATAGAATCAAGTTCGGATCAATATCTGATAAGATCCGCGTGAAAACGCGTAATCTTATCTCCACTGATCGGCAGGCCGAACACGTCATTCGGCAGGCCGATCTCCCGAGAAAAAATCTCTGCGAATCTTTTATTTTCCACCCAAGATTTTAAAGGATAAAGTCTCAGTTTCGATTCAAATAACCCAATAAAGAAGTTATCTGATCAAAACAAACTTTATCAAGATAATCTTTAAGAAAAAAAATCAATTCACAATAATTCTACAAGTTTATCTTGTTCTAATTTGTCCAAAATTAAAACAACCGATAAACAGACAAGAATTATCTGATCGTAATAATTCAACAAGTTTATCTTGAACTAATTTCTTACAAAATTAATTCAACCGATAAACAGACATGAATTATTTGAGTCTTACAAATTTTAAACCAATCTGATAAATCCGACATAAGTCACCAATTATTGGAAAAGCACGCCGTGTCGTTACAGGATTTTGTGAGCTAGCAAAGGTGTCACAACCCGCCTTTTCGGGCTGTGATTAAACTCTTTCTTCATTACTTTAGGGCAAAAATTTAGGAAATTTTTTTTTTTAATACAAATACTGTACATATATTGTTTAATAACCTGTGAGATACATACATATACTTGTGTTTACATAACCATCCTTCTCTTACAATATAGCTTATCAAACATTACTTTCAAAATAATTTAAAATATCATACAGCGGAAAACATACTGCGGCGGAAACCATACCCAGTCTGCACACATCATCCGTCCGCCAGCTCATCATTATGATTTATTCTAACCTTTTTGTCGGAATACCTACAGCATGAAAAACTTAATGAGCTAACGCCCAGTAAGTCCCATATAAACCCACATGCACATTCAATAAAATGCACGATCATATTATGCTTTCTTATAATCCTTCATTATCCTTATCATTTCTTATCTTTAACTAGAGCCCAAGTGTTCGTACCATTGCGCACTTAGGTCTACGTAACACCGTGACCATCCTGTAATCCTTAAACTCCCCTTGAGTCGGGAGTCGGTACGACACTTTTCTTAACTTTTGGTGATTCATTACCAATTCACTTATTATGGTTAACATACCATGCATGAAGTGATGAGTACATGTTATACATAACATAATCTACATAAATACTTTTGTACGATATAGACCATACAGGTACATACTTTATATACACACTGGTATACATTAATATACGCTCAGGTATATATAGCATAATGTACTAACAGGTACTTAACATAAAATATACACACTGGTATGCATTAATATACGCTCAGGCATATATATATATTCCATATACTCACAAGTATACCCTTTCTTTTATTTATAAATACTTATGTTATTGCATACATACAAGTATACACCTTGATATACATACAAGTATACATATACACATTTTATACTCTAAGCCTACAATTTCATACTGTAGGTGGGATGGGTACTTACTTGATGCAATTGTCGGGCAACTTAACCACGATATCCTTTCTTCTAGATTCCTAGGATCCTGTTGGCCAATTACAAAGCCATTAGCCAAATTTTACTATGTTTCAATACGAAACATTTGTTAGTTAATAAATTGAGTTGCATTACTATGTTTAACTCTAAAAACCACTGGTTTTTTTTTTCTTATTTCTATCTAACTTTACCCTATCGTTTCTAACGAAGGGCGGGAACCTTTCTAGTCGTTTTCTTATCCCATTGGGAACATTTCAAAGCAGTTCGGGTTATTTGGGCAGAGATGACGATTTTGCCCTCCGCAGGTTTACTAACCTACCCGAGCTCGATTTCGTTATTCTTATAAAATAACCATATATTCATTCTAAAATAACATCCTAGTGGGTCAAATCTCTTTATTTCTCAATTATGCCCCATTTTCATTAAACTTTGCGGTTTAGTCCATAAACCGAAAATTTTGACGTTTTTGCCCCCGAAACTAAAATTTACTTCTTTGCACCAGAATTTTCTATTTTTGTCAGGGATCATTTTTGCTCAAAGTACCATATTCAAAATCCTTTGAGAAATGACGTTTTTGTCCCTTTTCAAATTTTTCACAATTTCCACAAATTCTTGAAAAATTAAAATCTCATAAACGAATCAGTTTTTTGATGAACCGTCCGCGATGCCTAACAGTTTCATCGAGATCTACAACTTTTGTGTTTTAACTTTTTCCAAAATATCACTGTACAGGGGTGTTTTTGGCTAATTTCCAATTCTGCCGAGAGGAATTTTTTTTCTTTCAATTTAGTCCCTATGGCATTTTTACATAAATCCATTTCAAACTTGCAATTTTACCCCTGCAGAAATCATTTCATACCTTAATCAATACATTCCCATGCTCAAACATCATCTTTGCAAAGTTTAACCTCAAAATTACAAAAATATCACTTTTACAAAAATTGCCGATTTACACTAAAACAAAAATTTCCATAACTCAAACTTATCATACACCACATATACATGAACTTCCATCAAATACATGTTCAAAACCCCTCATGGGTTTGAAAGAACAAAAATCAAAACAAAATCTATAAAATTTCAAACTTTAAAGCTTAAAACTTACCAAAATAACACCCTTTTGGTTTGAAGCTTTCAAAATCCTTTTAGACTCCCTCCTAAGCTTCCTTTCCATACAAAAATACCATGGATTAATCTCTTGTCCTTTGCCCATGAAAAATCCCTTGAAAACCCATTAAAAGTTTAGGATTTTACCTTAAACTTGTGGGAAAATCCTTGTTCTTGCTTGTAAAATTTGTTGGGGGCTATTTTTGCAAGATTTGGGGCTGAGAAATTTTTTTTAGGAGCAGAACTATGGCTGCCGAAACTTTGGTGGAAAGAAAAGAAAAGAAAACTTTGATAAACTTGCCATAAATGCATGTTTATCTCATTTGGTGACTCATGGTAACCCATGAGTACACCACTAGGTGTCACAAAATGATTGGGCCACTTTTCTTGACATGTGGCCCAATAGAAAAGCAAAAAGTGTCCACTTTATGGAGTTAAAAATTTATACTGTGTAATTTTTCACCACACAGTATTTTTCCTATACTGCCGTGGCCAATTCAGTGTACTTTCTATCCTTAGACTGTATAAAAATATTTAACTTACTTTTCGTTTACTTTTTAAGGCCAATCATAACATTTTTCATATCTGTGTTTTTATTTAGCAGTATTCTTATACTGCTCTGGCCTCCTTTCTTACCCCGGTTAGGGTTAGGACAACCTCTATGTCCTATTTACATTCTAATCATTCATTCGTTTATATCACAATTTCACAATTAATTGTGACATGAAATTCATTTTATGGATATTATGCACAAATCTCTGAGTCATCAAACTCATAAAATTTGTATTTTATAATATCCACCATTGCATTACATATGCCATAAAATTTGCAATCAATGTTGCTCATTCATATTTTATTGTAATTTTCACATAAATTACAATTTTTACACAATTTCACATTTTTAAGAATAAATTCATTAATTAAACCTAATTAAATATTAGGTTTTATTGATGACGTTTTCTCGGTCATTACAATCTACCCCCCTTAAGAATTTTCGTCCTCGAAAATCAAAATAATTCGGGGTAGTCTTTCCTTATTTCATTCTTTCGTTCCTACGTTGCTTCTTCTACTTGTTGGTTACGCCATAAAACTTTGACGAGAAATATCTTCTTGTTCCTTAATTCCTTCTCTTCTTATGCCAGAATTTGAACTGGTTTTTCTTCGTAAGACAGATTCTCCTGTATGTCAATTTCCTCCCGCTGAAGAACATGTGAAAGGTCTGGCACATACTTCTTTAGCATGAGCACATGGAATACATTGTATACCAATGCTAGATTAGAGGGTAAGGCTAACTTTTAAACTACATTATCTATCCATTTCAAGATCTCAAATGGTCCAATATACCTTGGACTAAGCTTTCCTTTCTTTCTAAATCTTACAATTTCCTTTCATGGGCATTATCTTCAAAAAGACCAAGTCTCCTACTTGAAACTTTAAAGGTCTCCGTCGTCGATTAACATAACTCTTTTGCCGACTAAAAGCCATTTTCATTCGTTGACCAATTAACTTTACCTCTTCCGTTGTTCTATTAACAAAATCTATGGTTGACAACGCCTTTTCTTGGGTTTCGTACCAATGTAAAGGTGGTCTACATCTCTTTCCATATAGAGCTTCATATGGAACCATACCAATGGAGCTTCGATAACTATTGTTGTATACAAATTCGATCAGAGGAAGCTTTTATCCCATCCTCTCTTAAAATCTAGCACACATGTTCTTAACATATCTTCTAAAGTCTGGATGGTCCTTTCTGATTGACCGTCCGTTTATGGGTGGAAGGCTGTGCTAAATGTCAGCTTTGTCTCATTGCTTGATGAACACTTCTCCAAAACTTGGAAGTGAATCTACCATTAGATAAAAAAAATGATAAACTTTGAAACTCAGTGGTATCTAACTATTTGGGTTACGTATAGTTCAGCTAGTCGTTCTACAAAACTGCTGAGTTTAATGGGTAGGATATAAGTTGATTTAGTCAATCTATCAACAATTACCCATATAGCATCATGTCCACCCGTAGTTCTGGGTAGCCCAGTTATCAGGTCCATAGTTATCTGATCCTATTTCCACTCTAGGATTTCAATTTTTTTGTGTAATTCGCCTACTGGCCATTGATGCTCAACTTTCACCTTCTGGCATGTAAGGCATTTGCCAACACACTATGCGATATCATTTTTCATTCCATTCCACCAATAGTGTTCTTTCAAGTCTTGGTACATTTTAGTAGCTCCTGGATGAGCCACATATGGTGTTTCATGAGTTTCTTCTAATACTTGCTTCTTTAATCCTTCATCATTGGGGATGTATATCCTACTCTTGTAACAGAGGATACTATCTTTCAAAATGCTAAATTCTGTTTCTTTGTTTTTAAGAACTTCATTCCTAACTTTAAGTAGCGACGAATCTGCTTCTTGTCGCTCTTTTAAATTCTCCAACATAGTTGGTTGAAAGGATCAATTAGCTAATCTTCCTGTGACTAGCTCTATTTCTGCTTCCATCAAATCCTTTTTGGAGAGGTTTTGGTATCATCTATACCATTACTAGCAAGGATGTTGTTCTACGACTACGGGCATTGGCTACTTGATTAGCCTTTCCCAGGTGATACAAAATCTTACAGTCGTAGTCTTTGACTAACTCTAGCCACCTTTGCTACTTCATGTTGAGCTTTTTCTGTATGAAGATGCACTTCAGACTCTAATGGTCTGTATAAATTTCGTACTTAGCTCCACATAGGTAATGACACTATATCTTCAATACATATACAACCATCGCTAACTCTAAATCATACATCGGATAATTCATTTCATAATCCTTTAACTGTTGGGATGCATAAACAATCACTTTTCCATTTTGCATAAATACGGCTCCCAATCCTATTTTGATGCTTTACTATAGATCACGAACGTTCCATGGTTCGGATCTGGTATTGTCAGTACTAATGTACTTGTAAGTCGTCCTTTTTAATCTTTGGAAACTTTCTTCGCATTTCTTAGTCTATTCATACTTTGTTGCTTTTCATGTAAGTGCAGTGAATGGTGCTGCAAGTCAGGAAAATCCTTCTACAAAACGTCGATAGTAGCCTGCTAAACCGAGGAAACTTCTAATTTCTGACATACTTTTCGGTGTAGGCCACTTATTCATTGCTCAACTTCGGAAGGATCAACAGATACTCCTTCTCGTGTCACCACGTGTCCGTGGAATTGAACCTTCTCCAGCTAAAACTCACATTTTGAGAACTTGGCATACAATTGATGCCTTTTCAATAATTATAGTGCAGTCCTCAAGTACTTTTCATGTTCCTCTGTCGTTCTTGGGTATATTATCGTCGATGAAGACAATAACAAACTTATCGAGGTACTCTTTGATTCATGAGATCCATGAAAGTTGCTAGAGCATTGGTCAGTCAAAAGGCATGATGTAGAACTTATAATGTCCATAACGTGTTCGGAACGCCATCTTTGGTATATCTTTTTCCTTAACTCGAAGTTGATGATATCTTGAGCGTAGATCAATCTTTGAGAATACTGACGCTCCTTTAAGTTGGTTAAACAAATCATCGATTGTGACACCCGTTATTCTTCTAACGGGTATTGAGGTAATTAAATTAATTTTTAGTGTATAAAAAAAAATTGCTTCATTTAAATTTATTTTATAATATTTATTTTTATCTATTTTTAAATTTTCTAAAATTCTCCTATATTTATTTAGTATGATTACTAAAAAGCCTTAGAACTTCTAATAAATCTCAAAAATGTCATATTGGCATTATGTGTGTTAAAGTCTTTAGATGAGACATAAGGATATCTTTTCCAACTACTCTTGACCCTCATTTTCTTTATTTCCTCCGTGACATGCTTCAACATGTCTCCTCTATAATTGTTTCTATCACTTCTCTTCAAAGACTTCATCTTTTCTTCCTTTCTCTTCCACGGTTCCCACACTCTTCTTCTCATTTCTTTGCTGAAGCAAAATACTTAGAGAACTTCTTCAAGGCAGCCATAAAAATCAGCCACCATCACCTCCATTTGAGCAAGAATTTCAGTCATACCGAAGTAAAGGAACCTGTTTTGAAGCCATTTCAAGCTTCCAACTAACCATAATCCGAGGTTAGAATCTTATGAACAAATTTAGTCTTTCATTTATAAATTTTCTTTTATACTAAAGGATTATTCAAATTTGCGTTCTTAAACCTAAGTATATGTTTGTTGCTATTTTGGAGCATATGTATGAAGTCTAAGTGTATATGCCCTAGACAGAAAATTTATATTGTTAAACTTTGTAATACCTCTATGGGCAGTGGTTATTTCTTGAAATTCTAAGATTAAATTAAAATGAATTTTATGAATTGGTTTGCATATTTGAAAAGTAGCATCCTAGGCTTTCTAACGAGCTATCATAAACCTAAATCGGAGTTGTATTTTATTTTCTAAGAATTATTCAATTTTTGTATTGGAAACTAGTAAATCTACCAGTTTGTTATGGTATACCAGCTGCTAACCTGAACCAAGAACCCATCTTTGCTCACCACCTAATTCTTTAATGTCTTGCAACCTTTCCAATATTATCCTAAGTGATTGATGAATCTTATTAGGGACTAAAACATATAGATTACTTGTTCACATTTTATATTGTGTTAAGACAAAAATTGTTTACTGTGGTATTCAAAAGAGATTTATATAAAAGCTTTAATGGCATACTAGTAAGATAGGTTTACACATGATTTATTTATGAATGTAGTTGTATGTTGTGCTTTAGTTTTAATTGTCCTTATGCACGCCTTAGGATCAAGGGAGTATGGAGCTAACGTTAATTGATTCCAGGATTAAGAGACTGTTGATAAGCTTAAAAGGTAGGGATTCTATTACTCATCTTTTGTGAGGTTTTTATAGAATTAAAATTGATTGTTTTGCCGCAATATATATATATCTATGTTGAACTGATATTATATGAGTATCACATATGAAACTATGACATGGACTCGTCTTGTATTGTACGGCGAGGAACATAATGAATTGACACATGTTATAAATTGAGAAGCATGGTTAGGAAAACTAACTCTATTGATAATGATTTAATATAGAGAAATTGTGAGACATGAAAAGGGCGACGGTTACGTCCTTGGGCATGAATACCCTACAAGGTAAAATAGGGGGAAGGTGATGACGCTTCCTTGGGTTGAAAGTCTCAGAACACACTGTACAGGAATTGATTTGGTGAGGACTCGGGGCTTGATGTCCCCTCACCGGAACACCCTTGGAATGTTTATAGGGTGATCAAGTGCGCCCATTTGGGTCTCGATGAGTTGAGTGATACTCAATTTAACATGGATACCTAGGAACAATGATGATTGGTAATATTTGTATAAATGTGTAATTATGACACTTGGTAATGATTAACTACGGTATCCATAAGATGTGATCATAATAAACCTCATAATCTGGAATATGATGTGACTTACTGACCATGCAGATTTTAATGTGGTAATGATAAAAACCTAAAGGTGAGTAATGGCTTTCTCTACTGAGCATAGTGTTGCTCATACCCTTATGTTTATATCTTTTCAGGACTCACTAAGTGTAAGGTGGCTACGAGAAATATAGTTGAGGAAGTGATGTAGCTATATTACATTGGGACTGCTTCAATCGTTGAGAATGTTCTTCATGATAATGTAAGCATCAATTGTTACTTTCTGTGACTGTATTACAATGTGTTGAGGGTTAAAATGATGATGACAACAGTTTATATTATTAAATTTAAGGTGCTACATTTAAAACTGTGGTTTATTTATCGTTTATATTTTTATTTTTGAGTTGAGAGTTTTCATTTAAGTCCCGGGCAAATTTTATTTTTAAGGTTTTACTTTTATTATTTATTTTTATTTTATCTCATTAAAAACTGTTAACCCCCATATAGGGGCGTTACAGAATTTTTGGTATCAGAGCCTAGGTTCGGTTAACCTAGGGAGTGTAGCACCACTTTAAAAATATATTTTTGAGATGGTTTTGAAGCTGAATTTTCATTGTCATCATCAAAATGAACCTTCACATTGATTTATACAGTCTAGAAGGATGTAACATGGAAAGGCCATAGAATGAAAATACTAATGGTTATATGAGTACAATAATTATATAGAAGGAAAGTATTAATAGTTATGAGGGAATGATAATTATATGGAATGAGTTTATAAGTAGATTGCTTATGAGAGATTCGTATAATATTTGGATCTATAAGCATATTTAATTCGTATAAACGATGAGAAATTCATATAGATACGAGGATTTAAGAGCCTTTTGTCTCGTGAAAAACAATAAGAAATATAAGGCTTGATTTATTGATTTTAAAGTTTGACATAGATATGCCAAATTTTTCGTAATTGATTCAAACCTAAGTAATGATTATGTGTCGATTCGATGGAGCACATAAGTGTCAATAACTTTTCTTGAAAGTTCTATTTATTTGAGGAATATGATATAAGTTGGGAATCATGGTATTGAATCTTGAGAGAGATAAATGTTAGACTTTTGGTCTGTTGAGACTGTGTAAAGTCTAGAATGCATGAATATCAAAATTGGAATATTTCGTTACGAACATTGTATTTAAGTGTATCAGTGAATCTTTTGGTTACCTAAGGTTTTGTTATATGAGGAAATTATATATTGTATGAGTAGAATTGTGGGGATTGTAGATGTTCTTAAGTAGTAACATCTAGTGTCTTTGTTCGTTGATATGGTCTACGTTGAAAGACGTAAATCGTATTGATTTCAAGGTTAGTCATATTCTAAACCCTTGGTAGCAATGATGACGAATCCATTGATAGATGTTGAGTATTAAGAATAACATATGGGTGTATGCATTGTTCAATAAGGTTTTGATTAAAACAAAATTATTTGAGTTGTTGGATCATTCAGGAAGATCCTTGTTGTCGTTAAATTAGATTTGTTGTTCATAATTAACTTTATCTATAGTGGGCTTTAAATTGGGTTTAAGATTTATACAAATTGGTTTTCAATTTTATGTTTGTTATTTAACTCGTTCCAAATGTGTCAAGGCCCGAAACAACCTGATCATTTTCACTTAGAACATTTGGGCCTAGTTCAAATCTTAAATCAGTTTGATTCACACTGTCTCTCCCACGTGGTCTCTATACGTGTCATATACAGTGGTTTAATTAATGTTTACAAATACGTTTACTGTGCATAGGAGCTTATTTCTTCGAGTTCACTTTTTCTCTCTTAATTTGTTATTTTCTCTCTAAATCGCAAATCCTCTTCTTTTTCATTAAAAATTCTTCTTTTTCTCTAAAAGAAGAAGGAATTCTAGGATTCTGCAATTTACTATCTTAATTTTTCCTTTCTATTTACTCTTCTTTCATCTCATCATGGACCCAAAGTACCAACACCTAAGAAAGTATTTCCCATCACTCTCCCAAAAGATTCTCAGAAAGAAATACAAGGCTAGAATTACTCGGTTGTGGATTCTTATGCGTTTTGGTATCCCTTGTGATGTGAGAATGTTGATAGAGGGGAAAATCCATCCGAGTGACTTTAGTCAAGATGTCGGTTTACCAGGAACGGGTACCAGTCGTAGTGCAATGAAAAGAAGAGCTCGTGCCATCGTGGTCACTTGTAACAAATGTGAAAGACAAAATTGTAACGGTAAATGTACTTCACCTGGTTATATGTCTACGAATAGAGAGGATAAAATAAGGTTTTGTAGGGATGGACTTTCAAAGGAGAACTTGGATAGCATCCATCCTCCTCTCCACGGTCACCCTAGTGGATATGTTCAAGGAGCTATTTTTAAACTCTGGCCTAAATTTTATACAGAAAGACAACGCCTCAGGAATATGGTATTTCTAGATCCTGTTTGCCAAGCCATAAGAAAACTGGATGGGAAATAAGTCATCGCTCTATAAAGGTTATTTAGTCTTTACTTATTTGAAGCAGTTTTAGCTGATGTTCAACAGTTTGTGTTTTTCTTTTACTCAGAATATTTGCTTTTGTGTTTGAAATAATTGTGACTATTAGATTGATACAGTAAGTGTTAATATCTTATTTAATTTATGATTTTCTTAAATATATATATAATAAAATATATTATCTTATCAGACACGTTACATACGGTACAGTAATATGTTTGAATTTTGAAAAGCTTATCCAGATATTTCAAGATTTGTGTCTCAAATTTCAAAAGTTCTACAGTATTTGTCGTTTATATTAAATTTCTAGACTTGGTGTATATTTGTCAAAAAGTCTACAGTTGTGTCATGAGGGTCTTTTGTCGAATTGTTCTCAATTGTCAAAAGTTATACAATTAGAGTCTAATCTTTTTCAAAAAGTGAATCGGATTTTCTGTAAACTATCAATCACCTTATCTTACTTTCTTATCCGCACAAGATTTTGTTTAAATCTTTGGATTACCTTTTCATTACCTACTCGTCTATCTCTTTAGCCCTTTTTGTATATTTCTCATCTTTAAAATCTCATGTAGAACCCGAAGTCTAAGTGGAGCAGACATTAAGCAACCACTTCTATAAACCAAATATGTCTACCTCCCAGTCCACGAAGAAAATAAAGAATGTCTGTGTCTTTTGTGGTTCCAGCCTTGGAAAAGATAAAGCTTATTTAGAAGCTGCAAATCACTTAGGGCAAGTCCTAGCACGCAAGAAGATTAACATAATCTATGGGGGTGGTAGTATAAAAATGATGGTAAATATGGCACTAGCAGCTAGGTCTAGCGACGCTACTGATGTAAGAATTTGGCCTCATATTCCAGTTGAAGGAAACCTTTGTAAGGAAGCCATAGGTAAGGGAGAAGGAGTCAGGAGTATCCCTAAAAATTTTAAAGACATAATCTATAATTCTGATGCTTTTATAGCATTACCTGGTGGTCTAGGTACTCTTGAGGAAATATTTATAGTTGCTTGTGGGCAATTGTTGGGCTTTTATTCCAAACCTTTGGGACTGCTGAATGTAAAGGGTTTTTATGACGGTCTTTTGAAATTTCTAGATTACGCTGTGGAAGAAAACATCACTACAGAATCGGAGAGACAAATCTTTGTCACTGCTTCAACAGCTGAGGAATTGATAGATAAAATGCAAATCATACATCCAGAATCCGACACTGCAACATCCAAGCTTGAATGGGAAAGGGAAAGCCGGGAGCGGCCAATTGATTTGAATCTCCATCTGTAATCTTTTTGTTTTATCTTTGGCATGTAGGCATGTGTGTCCGTATTTCGTGTGTTACGAATAACCGTTTGCCTTGTATTCTGTGTTTCTTGTGGTACGTTGTTGTTCAATCTTTTAGATTCATTGAGCCTAATGCCGGGATGGCTGGATACGGAGTACTTGATGCTCTCGAAACGCATCCTTCTTAAGGTCCGATCTTTTGTTTATCGATGTTTTTGTATCCTCTAAGCATGCATGATATGGATAGCTGGTATACGGAGTGCCTTATACTCTCGAAACGTATCCGTATTATGTTTGTAATGTGTAATATTCTGTTAATATTATGTGGAAGTACCAGAGTCAGTTATGGGGATATTCCATATGAAATATGAGTATATTATTTGGGTTGAATGTTTGTGTCATGAGGATAGCTGTTTAATGAAAAATATGTCGGGTTTGTCTGCAACTCTGAGATTCTGTTTAATATCTCTATGAGTAAGCTTAATGTATGGTTTTGAATAGAAGTGTTTGTGATATATGTTTTATGATTATGTTTTAGTTTATTAGTTGAGGTATGAAATCAAATATATTTGACTTTTCCTTACTCAAAAAGGAAAAGGAACCTAAAGATGAAGTATATAAAATTTCTCTAGCAATCTCCTTAAATGTGATTGTAAATCACAGTCCATGGACAATGAAGGACTGGAATCATGGTATGGTCAATATGTAGGCCTGATCAGATTCTTAGACTATTATACGGTGTTATAAGTTGAAACTTGTCAGAAATACTCTCATTGAGGGATTTAGGAGTAAGATTTATTATGCAAGTAAATAAGTGGAGATACGATAACTTAAATTTGGAGGACAAACAACATTAACGGTTTAGACTCAGAATTGGAATCATAGTGGAATCATAATTTTTACTAGTATTGCTAGAATTGAAATTTCGAGGACGAAATTTCTTTAAGGGGGGTAGAGCTGTGACACCCGTTATTCTTCTAACGGGTATTGAGGTAATTAAATTAATTTTTAGTGTATAAAAAAAAATTGCTTCATTTAAATTTATTTTATAATATTTATTTTTATCTATTTTTAAATTTTCTAAAATTCTCCTATATTTATTTAGTATGATTACTAAAAAGCCTTAGAACTTCTAATAAATCTCAAAAATGTCATATTGGCATTATGTGTGTTAAAGTCTTTAGATGAGACATAAGGATATCTTTTCCAACTACTCTTGACCCTCATTTTCTTTATTTCCTCCGTGACATGCTTCAACATGTCTCCTCTATAATTGTTTCTATCACTTCTCTTCAAAGACTTCATCTTTTCTTCCTTTCTCTTCCACGGTTCCCACACTCTTCTTCTCATTTCTTTGCTGAAGCAAAATACTTAGAGAACTTCTTCAAGGCAGCCATAAAAATCAGCCACCATCACCTCCATTTGAGCAAGAATTTCAGTCATACCGAAATAAAGGAACCTGTTTTGAAGCCATTTCAAGCTTCCAACTAACCATAATCCGAGGTTAGAATCTTATGAACAAATTTAGTCTTTCATTTATAAATTTTCTTTTATACTAAAGGATTATTCAAATTTGCGTTCTTAAACCTAAGTATATGTTTGTTGCTATTTTGGAGCATATGTATGAAGTCTAAGTGTATATGCCCTAGACAGAAAATTTATATTGTTAAACTTTGTAATACCTCTATGGGCAGTGGTTATTTCTTGAAATTCTAAGATTAAATTAAAATGAATTTTATGAATTGGTTTGCATATTTGAAAAGTAGCATCCTAGGCTTTCTAACGAGCTATCATAAACCTAAATCGGAGTTGTATTTTATTTTCTAAGAATTATTCAATTTTTGTATTGGAAACTAGTAAATCTACCAGTTTGTTATGGTATACCAGCTGCTAACCTGAACCAAGAACCCATCTTTGCTCACCACCTAATTCTTTAATGTCTTGCAACCTTTCCAATATTATCCTAAGTGATTGATGAATCTTATTAGGGACTAAAACATATAGATTACTTGTTCACATTTTATATTGTGTTAAGACAAAAATTGTTTACTGTGGTATTCAAAAGAGATTTATATAAAAGCTTTAATGGCATACTAGTAAGATAGGTTTACACATGATTTATTTATGAATGTAGTTGTATGTTGTGCTTTAGTTTTAATTGTCCTTATGCACGCCTTAGGATCAAGGGAGTATGGAGCTAACGTTAATTGATTCCAGGATTAAGAGACTGTTGATAAGCTTAAAAGGTAGGGATTCTATTACTCATCTTTTGTGAGGTTTTTATAGAATTAAAATTGATTGTTTTGCCGCAATATATATATATCTATGTTGAACTGATATTATATGAGTATCACATATGAAACTATGACATGGACTCGTCTTGTATTGTACGGCGAGGAACATAATGAATTGACACATGTTATAAATTGAGAAGCATGGTTAGGAAAACTAACTCTATTGATAATGATTTAATATAGAGAAATTGTGAGACATGAAAAGGGCGACGGTTACGTCCTTGGGCATGAATACCCTACAAGGTAAAATAGGGGGAAGGTGATGACGCTTCCTTGGGTTGAAAGTCTCAGAACACACTGTACAGGAATTGATTTGGTGAGGACTCGGGGCTTGATGTCCCCTCACCGGAACACCCTTGGAATGTTTATAGGGTGATCAAGTGCGCCCATTTGGGTCTCGATGAGTTGAGTGATACTCAATTTAACATGGATACCTAGGAACAATGATGATTGGTAATATTTGTATAAATGTGTAATTATGACACTTGGTAATGATTAACTACGGTATCCATAAGATGTGATCATAATAAACCTCATAATCTGGAATATGATGTGACTTACTGACCATGCAGATTTTAATGTGGTAATGATAAAAACCTAAAGGTGAGTAATGGCTTTCTCTACTGAGCATAGTGTTGCTCATACCCTTATGTTTATATCTTTTCAGGACTCACTAAGTGTAAGGTGGCTACGAGAAATATAGTTGAGGAAGTGATGTAGCTATATTACATTGGGACTGCTTCAATCGTTGAGAATGTTCTTCATGATAATGTAAGCATCAATTGTTACTTTCTGTGACTGTATTACAATGTGTTGAGGGTTAAAATGATGATGACAACAGTTTATATTATTAAATTTAAGGTGCTACATTTAAAACTGTGGTTTATTTATCGTTTATATTTTTATTTTTGAGTTGAGAGTTTTCATTTAAGTCCCGGGTAAATTTTATTTTTAAGGTTTTACTTTTATTATTTATTTTTATTTTATCTCATTAAAAACTGTTAACCCCCATATAGGGGCGTTACATCGATCCTTGGGAGTGGATACTTGTTCTTAATCGAGATCTTGTTTAGTTCCCGATAATCAATACACATTCATAACATTCCATCCTTTTTCTTAACAAATAGAACAGGTGCTCTCCATGGGGAATAACTTGGTTAGATGAACCCCTTGTCCAATATTTCCTTTAGCTGCACTTGAAGTTTCTTGAGTTTCCCAAGAGTCATTTAATATGGCGCCTTAAAAAAATTGTGGCTGTTTCAGGGGTCAATTCGAAACGAAATTTTTCGTTCTGGTGGTAAGTCTGCAACTCGTCCGAAAACACATCAATAAATTCCTTCACTATGGGGACCTTCTCTGGTCCTAACTGAGCTTCTTTATCTTTCCTTAGTAGGTTCACCAGATAACCGGTACATCCATTTTCCAATATCTTCTTTGCCTTTAATGCAGAAGTCAACGCCTTGAGAGCTTTGGGAACTTTCCCTAAATACATAAACTTCTCACTTCCGGAAGGTTGACACGTAATGTTGCGGTATCGATGACTAATCTTTGCCGGGTATTTTCCCTAGGAAATCCATTCCTAGGATGACGTTATAATCTTGTATATCGATTATTCTAAAATCAATATACAATTCCCTTCCACATATGACTATCGATACATAACGTAACCAATAATCAGCACTTAATACCTCCTTAGAGGGTAGTGCAATTCTAAAGGTTTACTCTATCTTATCTCTTTTACTTCCTATTCGTTTCGCAAACTTAAGCAATGCAAACGAATATGTTGCTCCGGAATCAAATAAAATATATATATCAGTGTTGGCAACAGAAAACTAACATGTCACCACCGATGAGGTTCCTGCATCTTCTTCCTTCTTCATGTAGGCATAAATTCGCCCACTTGGTTCCGGAGCTTCTAATCGCCCTTGACTAACACTAGGGACTTCAATTTGTGCCTGAACTTGAACCGTATGCAATTGGTTTCCTTGAGACCTCTACTGAGCATAACTGTTCTAACTTTGGGAATTAGAAAAACAATTCTTGGCATAATGTCCTTCTTTCCCTAGGTATAGCACTTGTTCGTGATAGCCTTGCATTCCCCTACATGTCTTTTCCTACATTGACTGCAAAGGGGTTTGTTATTTCCTACATCTTTAATCCTCTTATGGGGTTAAACTTTTGATTTCTTTGCACTATTCACGTTCCATTTCCTCTTTCTGTTAGCAGTGTAGTTGCGTCCTGCTTGAACGTTCTAAGACGACCCTTGACTTGGAACACTTTCTTGTCCTTTTACTTGTCCAGCTCGACTTTGCTTGGCTAAAGCTTTCTTTTCCTTCTATGTCTTGAAAATTTTTTTTTTTCTTCCTTATCACGGGCAATACTAAACTCAGCTTTGGTCGCCCGTTTGATGCAATCCTCTACATCCTTGGGAGCTTGCCCTCCAATATCGACCACAAGGGCATTGTCGATTTTAATCATTCTCATTAACCGTCTTATTCGTTCTCGATCAGTGGGTACTAACTCGGGACAAAGCCGTGCTAGCTGAATAAACCTCTTTACAGTGTCAGCTATGGACATATTGCCTTGCTTAAAATTATTAAATTCTTCTTGTTGGGCTGCCATAATTTCCACATTAAAATAAGCCCTGCCAAATTCTTCAACGAAATCTGGCCTTGTCATTTTGTCTACATTCCTTTTATTCTCTACCGACTCCCACTGTCTCCTAGCATCTTTAGTGAGAGAAAACAAAACGCATAGGACTTTTTCATAGTCACTAAGTACCATAAATTTCAGAACCCTTTCTATACCTGTAAGCCAATTGTCGGCCTCTAAGGGATCTGTAGATCTATTAATTTCTAGGGCCTTCATTCTCTGGAATCTTTCATAAAATTCAGTAGTGGATACTACCGGAACAGCCATAGCAGCTGGTATATCAGCCATTGATATCAATCGTTATATATCTATCGTGTATTTTCGTTACTATGTTAGTACATACTATTAACTTAATAGTATCCAATCAATAACTGCATGTATTCAAACAACATAAATACATGCAAACATACACAATTACATGAACCTAATATCTTGCGTCATATATTTCATTTCCTTTAACTTCATACATTTCATTTTATAAGCATTCATACATTTCATTTCATAAACATTCTTACATTTCATTTCATAAGCATTCTTACATTTCATTTCATTTCCTCTCATACTATTCATTTCATTTCCTTTCGTACATTTCGTTTCATTTCATGTCATTCACTTTCATGTATTTCATTTCATAAACCTCTTTCATTTCCTTTTTACATTCTCCATAACATTATATGCATAACTAACATACATACATACATACTTTCCTTTCATACATAACTATTCATATCATCTCCGAGAGCAATTATCACTTTTGGCTACATATATCTTCTTGCCAAGAAGGACACCACTAACCAACATACATGCATATACAAAGGCATCAAAGCCCAAAAATGTACTAATATCTCATCTATGTACGTCATAATACACAAAGATTTTCTTTTTTTGTCGAACTCGACTTTAAACATGCCACTATATTCGGAACCCTCCTTAGGATTCCTTTTCTTCCTCCATATCCGAATTAGTCGACTTATCATCACTTGCGATTATAGGCTCTAGAGGCACAGGCTCTTCATCAATGTTATCATTATTATCATCATCAGCATCATCATCATCATCCATACCTACTGAAGGATCTTCTAATGGTGCGGCT